>JAAGEH010000135.1:4557544-4707625 GCA_011751065.1 Lasiurus cinereus
GAGTATCAACTGAACCACTTCAGTACTGGCTAGAGCCCCTTTCTCATAATCCCAAGTTGGTTCCTATAGCCTTCAGAGGTGCCCGTGGCTACATAACATGTTTCACAGGCAAACAAACTTTCTCTTCAAGAGTGGAACTAGCACTCAAACCCAGGGCACCATCCTCTGAAGACAGAAGCTCATATGCACTACCACAGCATCCAGCCCTCCTGTGGCCTCGGAACAGGCCTCAACAGCCAGAGTGTGGTCTCCAGCCTCTGCCAGACACCTTCCTTCAGAGAGCAAACAATCACATACACTGTGGGGAGGCTGCTTTCCACTCCTCTCCACATGTCAGCCCCAGTGACCAGTGAGGGTGGCGGGTCGCACACAGGAGGCAAAGGGGAGAAAGAAACTACCAGAACAGTTTGTTTGTATCAAGCTGTCAAGAACTGAATGCAATGCTAACAGGGGAGGAAACACCCTCCTTTTAGTACTTCTTCAGGGCCGCAGACCTGTGGTCAGCACCTCCCATCCAAGGGAATGGACCCAGGCTGGACCCCACTCTCTCTCCTCAACCCTGGGCAGTGACTCAAGACACCTCCTGCAGAAGAGGGGATACTAGCACCCCAGTTAATTCTAAATAGCACATAGAGATTCCAAATGAACTTGCAGCTTAGAGAAGTTAAGCAGTTCATACAAAGTCACACAGCTCTTATTTCACAGAGAAGCCTCTGGGCTCCTCTTATTTCATTTCTAGAAATGAAAGCATAGTTCAGGCTTTAACATTATACCACTTATCAAAAGAACTACTGTCAAGAATAGCACAAAAACACACACACACATACACACACACACACACACAAACACACACACACACACACACACGGAAATTTTACTTTTCCAGGCAGAAACCAGGGATGCATAGTCCACATGGGCTGCCAAAAGGGCAGGATGTGACCCTTGGTGCTCATTTCACCTCAGCAATTCCTACCTCCTTCTCACTCCCTTATTTGGCTCATTTGAAGCTCTTTTAAAGGCAGTTCCCCAGTGGTTGATTGAAAGATGCCATTTTTGTAACTTCATATGGAAAAGAAACACCCAACAGCATTTCCTAACATCCTTCCATTTCTCAAACATCGAAGTGGTAGAAGATGCTACCAGGACTCTCAGGGTGCCTGCTGGCTTCCATCTCCCACCCCCTCCTCTACAGTTCTACCACTCTCAGCTCAGTGAACTTCCTTACTAGGTCTGAATACCTTCCTTACAGCTCCAAGTCATCCATCCCTAGCTGTCTGGCTTAGTTGCTCTTCCTAGGCCATGTCTAATGAACAGAACCCAGTGATACAGGTTCTGCAAGAGCATTTGGACATCATCGATTCTGCCATAAACATACCTGCTCAGACAGACCATGGGCTGTGAGTCTTGATTCATAACATCATGATCACTAACCCTTTCCTTATCCCAGAAACCTGCTACCAGCCTATCCAGGTACCTTCAAAGAGGTATTATTCTAGTACATGATTATTGTCTATTTTCATAATCTCACTGGCTATAGAGATGACCTGCTGTGTAGTCAATTGTGGGCAATTCTCTGGCTCAGTGTTCCTGAATCCAGAAATGTGCTAAACCACCACCTTCCCAAAGAGAGTGAGTCCAGGAAGGCATGTGGCTGGTTTTCTCTAGTCCTGAACTTAAAGCATGCATGCTTGCCAAGGGGACTCTATATAAATTCCAGCATCTTTAAGATCAAACTTTCTCTTGATAAACATCATACATTTTACATTAGACACAGCATTTGAAAAATGGGTACTGGTAGTAATTCAGAATGTTTAAATTTTTTTTTAATTTGTGCCAATGTGTATCTGTCCATGGATTATCACTTATATTTATTACAGATCTGCTGTTCATGAGGCTGAGACAAAACCTTTATCATTTCCATCTCCTCAGGGACCAACATATAGTAAGTATTCTTCTAACTGCCATCTTTTTGAGGTTCTAATAATTAAAAAATAGTAGGTAGGATTAGCCCTATGTATTAAAATGTACTCTTTCACCATGCCTATCCAATCACTTCTCTGTAAACCCCTGACGTTTTGCCTGTCACTCACCTCCATCTCCAAATACCCATACTAGAAAACCATCACTGAATAAGTGGTGGCAAGAGGGTCATTCGTCTACCTTCCCTGTAAAACCAGGAAACAATTTTCTCAGTCCACAACCACAAGTCCAAAGCCACAAGCTCTTGAAGCCCATGTACATCATAAAGATGGTATTTCTGAGCATGGGCTGGCCCTGTGGTTAGCTCTGGCTGCTTTCTAACTGCTGTGTGTGAGATGATCTGTCCAATCTTAGGTATGTGTCATTATCAACAACCAACTAAACAATGGCTTTAAGGGGTTCTTCTCAACATAGAGGCAAGAGTTTTTCCGAGCAAGAAAAGCAGAGTCGCCTGGCTGGCGTGGCTCAGCTCAGTGGTAGAGCATCGACCAATGAATCAAGAAGCCTCCAGTTCAATTGCTAGTCAAGGCATATGCATATACTTGGTTGTGGGCTGATCCCCAGTACAGTGTGTACAGGAGTCAGCCAATTGATGTCTCTCTCTCTCATCAATGTTTCTATCTCTTTCTTCCCCTTCCTTCCTGTCTCTCTAAAATCAACAAAACACTTTTAAAAAAATACTTGTTTCCTAAAAAAAAAGTAAAGATCACTTTGAGAGAAGTTACATCTATAATACCCCAAACTCCCCAATATTACAGAACTTGGACTTCCCCCACATCCCAACCTCCAGTACTCACTCACAGCCTATGTCAACCAAGGACCTACATCTCTACCCTGGAAATGTTTTCTTTAATAGTCTTTATTTTTTAGAACAGTTTAGGTTCACAGCAACATTGAGTAAATGGTACAGAGACTTCCCATACACCAACCGTCCCCACACATGCATCGCTTCCCCCTTTATCAACACCACCTATGAGAGTGGTATGTGTGCTACAATTCATGAACCTACATTGGTACATTATTATACAAAGTCTGTTTACATTAGGGCTCACTTTGTTGTTGTATGTTTTATAGGTTTAAAAAAATTTAGAATGACATATACCCATCTTGGATTCCTTAATAGATTACCACTGTGAGCAAGGCTGCTCCCTATTACCAGTCCAAGAATTCCCAATGATCTCTTTCAACTCACTGTTCCTCCTTGGTTCCCTAGGTTTCTGGGTCCCACCTTGAGTGGATTTTGTATGTTTAATGTTCTTACTGATTTCAGAGAGGAAGGGAGTAGGAGAGAGGGATATAAGCATCAATAGTGAGAAAGAAACATTGATCAGCTACCTCTGGAACTCAGGCATGTGTCCTGACCAAGAATCGAACCGTGACCCTCTGGCTCATGGGTCCATGCTCAACTACGTAGTCACACCAGTCGGGCCTTAGGCTGCCTTTCTGCGAGGATCACAGAGATCCTTCTCTGGCCCTAGCCCTCCCTCAGTGGAAAGAAGGAGCCATGTTCTGAATCTAACTACAACAGCTAAAGGGAGAGAGGGTCCCTGGCTCCATGGACGCTGACATCCAGCCATGGTACAGAGTTGGAAAAACCTTGTTAGAAATTCTTTAACAAATTCTCAACAGGTAGGGTCTTTTTATCAGGTTACTACATTCTAAGAAACAATGAAAATTGGCTCTTAAGTAAAGGACAGGAGGAGGGGGTTTAGCAGTTCATTTACTAGTAAGTAAAAAGTCTTATTCTAGCAGCTCAGATGACATCATCACAAAACCAGTGAGCAGTCCTGTAAATGTGTAGGTTCCTTATGAAAGAAAACTGCTACCATAGTTACAGACCTGAGGTACTACTCACAACACATCATCCAGAACACATGAGATTCTCATCCAAAAGCTTCAGTCTTTGTCTTCGCTGCTCTAGAGAGCCGCTTACTCCTGTAAATCCCTTTGCGTGCGCCCCGTCCCCCCGCCCGCGGCGCATCTCCCACCCCACACACACACTTTTGAGTTTGGTTAATTTGCTAGAGTGGCTATAGAACTCAGAGAAACATCTTACTAGCTTACTACAAAAGATATACTAATAACTCTGGAGTAGCCAGATAGAGGAGATACATAGGGTAAGCTATAGGGAAAAGTATGGAGCTTCCATGCCCTCTCCAGGCATACTATTCTCCCCAAATCTCCATATGTTCACCAATCCAGAAGCTCTACAAACCCTGTCCTCATGGATTTTTATGGAGGATTCACTTGAAAGTCAGGTTGATTAAATCATGGCCATTGATGATTGTTTCAAGCTCCAGGCTCTGTTCCCTCCTTGGAGGTGAGAGGGTAAAACGAAGTTCCAATCTAACATGATTGGTTCTCCTGCAAACCAGCCCCCATTCTTAGGAGAGGTCCAAAAGTCACTTCATTAATATAGCAAGAGACTACTGTCACTCTCAACAAGTACATAATTTCAAGGGTTCAGAGTTGTGAGTCAGGAACTGTGGAAGAAGACCAAATATATATAAGAAATATATTTTGGTCATCATTATAATTAGTTTTGTTATTCCTCATCCAAATATATTTTTTTCCATTGAGTTTTAGAGAGAGTGGAAGGGAGAGAGGGAGAAAGAGAGCAAGCAAGAGAGAGAAAAGCATCGATGTAAGATACATTGATTGGTTGCCTCAGGCACACACCCCAACCAGGGCAGCAGATCAAACCTGTGACAAAGGTTATGTGCCTTGACCAGCAATCAAACCTGTGACCCTTTGGTGCATGGGCCTAGGCTCTAACCATTGAGCATGCCAGCCAGGACCAAGTACATGTTTTTCTTATAAATCATCATAGTGACATTATCAACCATACTCATCAGTATGAAAGATGCAACACTGGGCATCAACCCACTGCTGGTGGCCAGACCCAGGGAAGGATAGCACAGAACCATCAATCACCAGAAATCCCAAGTCTACAAAAACACTCAGAAGACTGAGAGAAACATGGAAAGGGAGGAAAGTGTGTCTCAGCCAGAGAGGTTAAGACAAAAGCTTCCTTGGCTCACCTGTGGGCAAAGAGCCTGAGTTCTCCCAACACACCCCTAATTTGAGAAAATGGGAAAATGTCTGAGTTCAGTCCAGCCATTTTCCCAGACTTAAACCCCAATAGAGATATTGCTCCAGCTTCCATAGGTCGGCATCTAAATTCCCAAACTCCTTCACTTCTAAAAAGCCTTCACCTGTTAGCAGTTACATAGGATTAACACGATAGTTGTTTTTTATTTCTTCCTTTTTTGTTGTTGTTGTTGGTCTAAAGAAGACTCCTTCATGCCTCAAGGGTCTTTCCAAAATAATACGTATGGCCCACTTGTCAGGCGCAGGGTTAGGAACTTACTAGGTAAAGCCCAGTTCCTATGGCTGGCGCTAGGGCTGGAGCAGAGGGCTCTTGTTAACCTCTCCTGCACCCAGAAATCTTCACCTTTGAAGATCTTAGTAGCTTTCCATACAGCCTCCAATGGTAAGACACAGGAAGTGGGATTTTGGCAGCCCTTCTTTAGGCTTACATGGCAGCATTAACATCTTATGCCTGCTTCAAAGAAGAGCACTATCACTGGAGGGGCAGAAAAGCTGTGTCTAAGACTGCTGGGGGAAAGGGATGAAGAAATACAGTTTTTGAAGACCTGGGGATATACACAAGGATATCAGTCACATCGGGGACATTCCTCCAACCGGCCCTTCATGAATGCCCATTAGATACTCAAATGGGTTCAGAAATGAGGGTTGGTGATGAGTACAACACTGTGCCTCACACTAATCCTCCATGTCTGTGGACAAAGCAATAGGTTTGAATCTTCCAGACTCCATGTGTCTCCATGTGGGTGGGCTTCAAGGCTCTGCAACCCAGTAAAGGGAATGGTAAAGAGTTCATTATGAAGAAGCAGAAACTGATGACCTAAAAATCTCAAGGTTACACTGAGCTCTGGGAGAGTTTGTAGGGCCAGAGCTGGATTATGAGGGGACCCATACAGGGATCTTCTGAGTTTCCAGATTCATTCACTCTAGTGAGGTCAGTAAGGTTTACCTCGAATCTTTATCACCCTCATTAAGAAAGAAAGCCAGTCCTACCCAGTTTGGCTCAGGGGATAGAGTGTAGGCCTATGGATTGAAGGGTCCCAGGTTGAATTCTGGTCAGGATTGTGTACCTTGGTTGCACAGGAGGTTGTAAAAATTCAATAAAATATATTTTTTAAAAAAGAAAGCAAGCCAGTGTTTATGATATATTCAATGACACTTTTGGTTTCTACTTTGAGAAGGGTCTCATTCTTTTTCTTAATATAGGCTCAGAATTAAAACCTCCAGTTCAAAATAAGATTCACAGCCTCTTTCCTCCTCTTCTCATGAGTATGATTATATATTTTGGGGTTATACAGCTTTTCACCTATATTATTCCACCCGCATAGCCACCTTTATAAGGTGGAAGCTATTCCTCTTCCCCAGTGAAAGGAGAAAATGGAACTCTAAGACTGGAAAAGAAAACGTAGTTGATAACATTACAGTATGTCTAAGAGGATGAGTAAGGATAGAAAATTTGAAACTGCCTGTTCAGGAAATTCTGTGAATCACTTATTGCTTTCTCCATAGTGTCTCAAAGAAGAGAGGCTTGGTGGCCAGTTAAACCATCCACCTTTCCACAAACATGAGAAAGAGTAAGTTGGCCCACTCTTGGGAATCTCATGCCAGGTGCATCATACTTCATTTTTAGAGTACCTTGGTAAGCTGGGCACTTGCCTCCATTCTTAGAAAGGAGGAAACTGGCTTAACATTGAGGAAGAAGCAAGGGAGGTACATTCACTGGGGCTGCTAGCAATCAATTAAGTAGCAGCTACTCCAGAAAAGAGGTTACACTTCTGCACCACATGGACATTTGATCCCCATTGGAGAAGGTTACAGGGCAGAGCTGAGGACACAGAAATGGTAGAAGTCTGCTGCCCCATTCCATGTCCAATCTCAAGCTCACTCTGGGTTCTATTTTATAAGCCTGCTATGACCTATAATTTCCCTGTCTATGTTTAAGGCCAGTATTTAATTATTCCTGAGGGAAACTATGTAAGCATAAATCACTAAAAATAATGATAGCCACAAGTTACTTGGGAAGTGAGATGAATAGTGCATTTAAAAACAAAAATAATTTTCTCTCTCATCCTTTCCCTATGTTTTCTGAGGCTCTGCATTGTATTCACTTAGAAAAGGAAACTTCTAGTTCCTCCTTCATCTTCTTCCGTTTTATACTCAAAGAGGAAAAATCATATCCTTTATGGTAAGTGATAAATCACATCTAGAGCTCTGGTTGCTTAGGGCTCTTTGTGGTTGGGTGAGGACTACAATCTGCTATCTAGTATGAGAGGCAAGAAAACAACCACAAGAACCACTGAAATCTCAGCACCTATCCAGGACTTAGACTGCCAACACTTCAAAACATTACCTACCTCACTTTAACAGGTAAATTCCAGAAGAAGACCAATCATCCTCAATGCTATTTGCCTTGCAGCCCTTTGAAGTTTTTAAAGGTTCTCAAGGAAAGGTTCTTTTACCAAAATGTTGCCTTTATATAAACCCTTAGACCTTCCTCATACAAGTGGTTAATAGTTTCCATTTATTAATCTATCAACTATTATTAACAGTTTACTATGTGCTAAACTCTGTGCCTGTAAGTGCTATTATTCAATGCATTTTAAAGATTTTTAAAAAATTGATTTGGAGATAAAGTGATCTGCTCAAGGTCACACAGATAGCCAGGAAGTGACAGAATTAAGAGCAAGACTCAGGGTGGTAATTTCAGAACTCATCTAACCACACTATACCATTATTTATACTACACTGTCTTCAACCATGTTTTATATACAAAGACATAGTATGGCTTCCTATGGGGAATTAGTCTTCATAAAGACTGTGTTTTGAGTTGCTAGAACTAGACCCAGTGGCAAAGAAAATACTAAAAGCTGACCAGTTACACTTGCCTTGAAAAACTTATGGGACCAAAAGTTCTCTTACTCTGACCAACTTATGCATACAAACATTGTTATTTCCAAATATCTTTGCAAAAACAGAAAGCTTTCACATTCGGGGATTTCATTGCAAAAACTGGCCTAGCTGAAACTGATTTGGCTCAGTGGATAGAGCATTGGCCTGCGGACTAGAAGGTCCCAGGTTCGATTCTGGTCAAGGGCATGTATGTACCTTGGTTGCAGGCACATCTCT
This sequence comes from Lasiurus cinereus, assembly GCA_011751065.1. Taxonomy (NCBI): domain Eukaryota; kingdom Metazoa; phylum Chordata; class Mammalia; order Chiroptera; family Vespertilionidae; genus Lasiurus; species Lasiurus cinereus. Next base: position 4,565,759 of record JAAGEH010000135.1, read on the forward strand.
GGTGGGGGGCATGCAGGAGGCAGCTGGTCGATGTTTCTCTCTCATCGATGTTTCTAACTATCTCTCTTCTTTCCTCTCTGTAAAAAATCAATAAAATATATATATTTTTAAAAAATGGCCTAACATGTCTATGTGTGCTGCTATGCTAAGTGTTTTCACATCATGCTTTAAAATAACCTGCAATGTAATCTGCTTCTCCAGAAAAAGGTATGATAATTTGATTCTTGTTACTAGTTATATTTTATAATTTATTTTTCCAAGCAGCTTTAAGATTTTATTCATGGAAGCCTACCTACCAATGTATTTGACTGTTCAACACAATCTGTAATTCTTATGACAATTTCTTAGACCAGGATGTTTAGATCACTTACAAGCTTAAATGTCAAAGTTACTTTGGTCAATCCAACTACTGTCCTTAAACCTGGACCAAAGGGTGAACTGGCACCCTGGGCTTTCAAAGGCCCACCTCTGGTCCTTTTTTGGCCATACAGTACTCCTTTTCCAGGTGAGGAGTCTTTGAGGGTCAAGTTGACGGCTCCCTCAAGATCCCCATGACCTTTTAGACCATGGACTAAGGACCTGAATCTTCAGAATTCCCAGCCCAAGAACCACATTCCACTTCCAGGGCCTGCGGAGGCTACTTCCCTAATCTGTCCTCAAAAGGACCTTTGTGTCACTGGTATGCACCCCCTTAGGTGCTAGGAAGATTGAAGGGGCAGCTGTTTAGGAGTGTAGGGAGTAAAGAGGGTTTTCTTGTGCTGTCTGACATAGATATACACACATGAGATATAGCCAGGGATGGAAAGAGAAGGGTACAGGTCCCTAAATTTGAAGAGGATTCAAGGTTATCATGAACGCATATTTGTCAAAGTAGGAGGTTATAAAAAATTATTTAACAGTTTACTACCTTGATTTATAACTTTTAAATATTTAGACATATAGTATAGGAGTTTCCACTTTATACTCTTGCTTCAAGCTCCAAAAATATTAGGGGCAGGTCTGGCCACATTTAAACATGAAAGTGTTGCCATTGTAAATAGACAAATTAAGAAACTCACACAGAACCTCAAAATTTATAAATCAGTCTATTGATTCAGGCATTAAAAAACATTCAGTAAAATTCCTAGTGAAAGAAAAAAAGAAACTCTGTAAAACTATCTAATCAACAGAGAGAAACAACAAATGGAGCTGTGATACTAAGTTGATTTAAATAGATCAATTCGTCAGAAGGTACAAGGTATATCAATCGATGCTTCAACAAGTTTCCATAACTACTAATCTTTATTTAATCACTCAATGCCTGATTTTGCAGACACTCTCAATTCCTATAACTCTATCGGTTGTCTTATAATTATGATACACAGCTATCAAAAGCAAAAAAAATCACTTTTATGTCTATCACTCATGGAAGTTTGTACCATCTTTAGGATCAAGCATTTTTAAAATAAAAAGGAAAAATTCAAAACGGGTGGACTTAAGATCCAAACTTTAGTTTTTATAATAGTTGTAATGCTTTTACAATGGCTAGGGTATATGTTTTGCACTCTTTACTTCTAGGCTTAAAAAAGATTGAGATACCCATCCTATATAATAAAAGCCTAATAAGCAAATTGACCGAATGGCAGAACAACCAGTAGACAGGTTGCTTTTATGTGCATTGACCACCAGGGGGCAAACACTCAACACAGGAGCTGCCCCCCAACCCGCAGGCCCCAGGCCAGCCAAGGCAGGTGCCAACAGGGAGTGGGGGGGTAAAGGGGGAGGGGAGTTGCCCCACAGATTGGCACTGATTGCCAATCAGGCCTAGGGACCCTATCTGTGCATGAATTTTGTGCACTGGGCCACTAGTAATTATATATTCCTAGAGGCCCGTTATACAAAATTCATGCACAGGGGTGGGTGTACCTCAGCCCAGCCTGCATTTACTCCAATCTGGGACCCCTTGGGGATTGTACTATAGGATCAGGCCTAAACCAGCAGTCAGACATCCCTCTTGCAATCTGGGACCATTGGCTCCTAACCGCTCACCTGCCTACCTGCTTAATTGCCCCTAACCCTACTCTGCTGCTGGCCTGATCAACTCCAACTGCTCCCCCTTCTTGCCTGATCACCCCTAACTGCCCACTCCTGCTCGACTGATTGCCCCAATTCCCCCCCCTGCCGCCACCAGCCTTATCATCCCCAACTGCCCCCCTCCACCACCCCCCCCCCCCCCCCCCCCCCTGCCAGCCTGATCACCCCTAACTGCCTCTGCCTCAGCCCTGCCACCATGGCTTTGTCTGGAAGGACGTCCGGAAGGTCTCCTCGTCTAATTAGCATTATTACCCTTTTATTAGTATAGATGGCATAACTATAGGGAATTGGACCTCTGCTGTGGGATTTCCTGCAGTAAAAATTGCCCATCTCATAAACCATAGACACAAAGGTTCTAATGACTCTACATTGATCACATTCAGCTACAACCCAAAAGAGATAAATAAATAATAAAAAGTAGACATGTTAATCTTGATACATATTTTTCTTCACTACTGGCATTTCTCTACTAGGTAGATGACACATGCCTGGTCTGTGATAAAAGTTTTATGACTATAAGTTGTAAAGAAGGTTCATTTCATTGTTTGACCTATATAGCAAGCCACCATATGGTCATTTGACTCTTGCGTCAATATTTTACTATATCCTAAAACAGAAGCCTAGTCTACTTTTGCAGGGCTAGTAGAAAATAGCCTTTTTATAATTTAGCCAAAATGTATCTATTTCTATTATATATAGGGACTACAGAACAAATCTGGCTCCTCCTGACACATGAACATCTTCTAGTCATTGTACAGCACTTTTCATATCTTTGCTGAATCTTTAATAATCTAGTCCAAATAGCCCCTAGTTACTTCAGTGATTTTGCACAGCATGTGGTTTTTTGTTTTCTTTATTATCTGGACTATTCTCCACTGAACAAACTCCACAATATTCACATTCTCTTTAAAAAGCGTTTTCCTTAGTCTACCCTTGCATCCCCAACAATAGAAAGATACCAGGCACACACTATAAGAGAGAGTTAGAAGAGAGAGGAAAACAGAACACCAGACTCTAAGCACAATCTAATATGGTGATCGTTCTTCTCTCTTCCATCAATGCAGTCCGAGATGACATTCACTTCTACAGAAGCTGTATTTATGAACCTACTATAATGTCACAGTCAACAAAATTCACCTTGCCCTGCCAAGTCACCTGTTTATCATCTGTACTGGGACTTCTGCGTACTTTCATTCCTCCAGCAAGGGCAGAGTTTTGGAGTCTGAATCAGGCCCTCACCGAGGATGCTCATCCTCTCCAGGTTTCGTGTTATCTTAACCAGGATGCCATACAAATGTTGGCCAAAGAACAAGACAGTGTGGCAGCCACCAGAAAATGATCTCCCATTTTACCACCTGCTCAGCACCCTTAGGCATTAAACCAGATGCAGTTCAGAATCATAGTCCTTGCATTCAGCACACTGAATATATCTCCATTTTTGACAAAGTAAATATGATTAAAAATTGTATCAAAGTCTTGTTAAACCTCTATGTCAAATGCAATTTTTCTGCTCTGAGTCTAATAAATTTTTCAAAGAAAAAAAAAAAAGAAGCTGGGTTAGTATGAGCTATTCTCAGTGAATCCATGCTGGGTCCATCTGATCGCCACTTGGATAAAGACATACTATTTAGCTCACAGTCACAGGAGTTAAGAGCCTGAGAGTTGTCTGTTGCATTGAATTCAAAGCCACATCACAAGTTTAGAAAGCACCTTCCTCCACAAAGGTCCTTTAAAAAGGTTTGAAGAGTGGGAACTTCATAAGCTCATTCTTTTCAGGTTAATACCTTGAAGAGAACAATACTGACTTAGGTGTGTATATAAGCTCTCCTATGTGTGGCTAAAAATTAAACTCAACTACTTTATCACTGGACCCAAGAAAACCTCAGAAACATGATTTTCCCATACGTAACTGAGGGATCTTATTACACATGTCCACCGCCATATTCTAACCAGCACACTGGGCAGAAGGTCTCCCCAAGCAATGCAACAAACATCTTACCAAAAACTCCAACTATGGGCTAAACTCCATCACCAAATCCTGACAGAAGGCTCAGCATCCATTATGCTTCCTGACTTCGGGAAAGAGCAGTGTCTTATAAGCCAAAAAACCTGGGTTGGCATTCTACAATCTGGGCAGGCAGAAACACCTTAGAACACTGGTTCCCTGTCTTTAAAATATAGATAATATATCTTCCCTTTGCAGATAGGAACTAAAGCTCCTAAAGGACCCAACAAAGTGGTCCAAGTGATTGATTGGTACAGTACACAATCAAAGACAGCCACAAAAATTATACCTTTGTTTCACAGCTAAAGAAAAGCCACAGTTCCCCTTCCTATTTATCAAGAAGCCAATCAAAGGTGTATTTTTTTCACACACCATCGATTTAAACCATCTAAGCCACAGGTAAGAAGGAGAACAGCTCATTATGACTAAAAACAAAGCTGCTCTGACTAATTCACATGCAGACTCATAATCCTTCATCCAAAGGCCTTCAGAAATGCCAAGACCCTAAGGGAAGTAAAATTTCCTCGAATGTACAGCAGCAGCCGAGAGCACCCAGGGTTTCGAGATGACTAATAATGGAAATGTACTATAAACAGGAATATTAAAGAGCTTAGAAAGCCTGTCAGGGAAAAAGGGGGGGTGGGGGTGGAGAGGAGATTCTCATCATTCTGGGCTTGGTGGAGAGAATGACACTTTTCTGGCAAACAAACAAATAAAAAAATGCAGGTAAAAATGTTAGGCCTTCACAACTTTTGTTTTCACAGAAGCCAGAGATCAGGTTGGTCCTGTTAGAGAGAAGGCTCCCAGGCTTGTTGCTACCATGGTGTTTTTTTCTATCTTGACAATTCACTTCCCCAACAGGCACGCCGCCAACTCAAATGAGACTCAGAGCAGTGAAAAGCCCTTCAGGTAAACAGTGTGATAAGCTAAACTGAAAAACTAGACAATGTTTTTGGACTATGAGGTAGTTGCTATGGAGACAGTTGCTAATTAACTGCTTTCAACCAGGAGAACAAAGGGCTCGCGGCAGGCAGGCCTCTGTATCTCTGAGTGAGCAATGCTTCAAGCCTTGCACAACCCGCACATCGCTCATATCTGGAATACCTGACACCTGACCAGGTTTGCGACATGCCTGAAGAAATGACAAAAGTGCATTTTCTTCATCTTGACCTGGATAAATAGCACCTGGACACCAATACATCTCCGGGAAGCAAGCTGCACAGGGAAATGAAGATTCATGGGCACTAACTCAATACCTACCACCTACCAGGCACTTTCATAAATATTATCTTCCTCCGTGTCCAAAGACAAAATTGAAATACAGAATTGAGAGGGGAGATGGTTTTAAAACATACACTTGTTTTAAATGATATGTTTTACTTTACATGCTTTATTAAGTAAAGAAAAATAAATTCAAAGGGGAATAAATAAATCTCCCCTTCTTCAGGATTATCTTCCTCATGTGGAAAAAAGTGACAGGATATTTTTCAAAAAAAACCCCAGCAAAACCCAAAATCATTCCATATTTCTAAGCCACATGCACTGTGGACATTCAATAAATGACAAAAACCTTAATTGTAATATGACTTATCACTGATGAATTTTCTCCTCCAACACCATGCATGCTGACCCAGCTGCCTCAAATGTGGTCTCATCTCAGGAGGTTAAAATTGGTGCCCTGAGACTGAAATCTTCTGTGCTGAAGGGCGGAACTTTGAGCTACAGCTGGTTCAAACCAAAGATCTGTATTTCATTCAGAAATATTTAAGCTCAAGCTCAAACGGTGGAAGAGAGTTGAGCTTAACTACCTCTAGCTACTCCACGGCAACCCCAGAGGGCCTATTCCAGCTGTCTGCCTAATTTCAGTTTACACTAAATATATCCACATTAAGTAAATGTCAAACTCAGCCAAGCTATGGTGTGATCCATTCTGCCTACACAGAACAAAATCAAATGGGTGCTTTTTTTTTCTTTTGCTTATAAGAAGCACCAATCAATAGAGCCTGTGAGCCACCACCTTCATTATCTGAGGCAGAATCTGAATTAAAGCACATTATAATTCATAATGAAATACAACAATATGATTCTCAGTTTCACTCTGTGGTGACAATGTGAAAAAAAATCTTCAACCAAGTCCAGTCACCTGGCATCACTGAAATCCATGAAGAGCAGAAGCTTTGAAAGCAAACTGGCCTTGCTTGCTTCCAATCTCACTCCAGCTCTTCATTAACTGCTCCATAGAGACCCCTGGGAGCTTCCATTTGCATGCCTGTAAAATGAGAACACTAATACCTATGTCAGAAAGTTACTAGAAGAATTCAGTGGATTAAAGAGTTTACTATAGTCCTTAGCTGTGGCAGGTACTCAATATATTGCAGCTATCAAAGAAAGACTCGGTTAATTTACTACTTTTCTTAAAAATGGGGCAGAACTGCTAGAGGCTCTAGTTTCTGCCTCTGCAGCCAAATTCATGAAAAGATAAAAGGGAAGAACTTTTAGGCTGAGCTGGAACCCTTTCCACCACCCCCCGCCCCCCCAAGAATCCACTTCTCTCCAAGATGGCCCATTCACACCAATCACCAGCTAGCATTTGAGAAGTTTTCACTACAGCGCAAACTGCAGATATTAGGCCTCATTGTCAATTCAAGCCATTTCTGGGATAAACCCAAGGAGTTAAATTCTTACTTTGCAGATGACAGCTTTTTAATAAGGCTTCCAGCACAAGCCCCTCCCTGGACTGCATTTTATCAGTCACTGCCCAAGAGCATCTCACCTCTTCTCATTGGTCTCTTTCCTCTCTGCTCCTTTCAGCAATCCCCATCTACCCACCCACCCATCCATCCATCCATCCGTCCATCCATCCATCCATCCATCCATCTACACACTCAACAGAATTTATCAGGCACCAAGTTTGTGCCAGGCACAGTGTTGAAGCTGAGAATAGAAAGATGCAACTGATTCCACTTGCAAGGGGTTCTTAGGATAGTGAGAGTTACAGACATACTACACACAGGATACTTAGAAGTCTGAGACTAGTCCTGTGCTAGGAGAAGCATGTGGCCCTCAGGGCTCAATGGGAGCAAGGGGAAATGCCTGACCACAGTATTCACAGAGGAGCAAAGTATGGCTGAGGTGCTTCCTTTTAGTGCCAGCATTCACTTTCATCTCAGTCCCTATCATGCCCCCATCTGAGTAGAGGGTCAAGGGGGGCTACTGATAGGGAAAAAAAGGTGGGGTTGGGGGACAGAAAGAGGAAGAAAGCTGATATTAACTAGGCATGCTAAGGAACATCCCCTGATTGACAGGTAGCTCTGCTTCATGGCTTATTGCCTCTCACTACCTCATCAGCCCTCTGGGCCTCTCTGTAGCACAATAGGAACCGTAACTGTATTTCCTGGCAGTCTTCCCAAAGGCCTGACAGCTCTCCAGCAGAGGCTTTATCTAATTTAAGTAACTATCTGGAGGGCCTATCACAGTGCCTGGCACATAGCTGCTCCATGAAAGCCTGCTACACTGAGATGAACGTGGGTGACTTGCAAGAGCCCAGAGCTAAGTGGTGGAACTGGATGGGAACCCAGAGCGCTGACTCACACTGCAGGATCTTCCTGGAGGAGACTATTTGGCTCTGGAAGTGAATGAGCCAATCATCTTCAGACTTGGATATTTACATAAAAATGGGTTCTCTGGCCTCAAATCACTCCTTAAAAACCTCTCAGTTTTGTAGGTCTGTATAGGTAAAACTGAGAACACTCCCTTATTACAAACTGTATTTAATTATTAGCATTATCCATGTTATTTCCCACAGTGCCCAAGTCTAAAGATAAAGAAAAACTCTGTAAAACTCTCAATCTTTAGTTACCAAAGTAGAAAAAAAAAATCTTCGTGGCATCTAATAATCTCTCCTTTAAAAAGACTGCATTCTCAATACCCTGAGGGAAGAGCTAAGCATTAGGAAGACTCGGGTTCAAATTCCAATATACTAATTATGTAAAGGCCACAGTCCAATCTCCTAACCTCTCTAAGCTACTTTCTGCATTTAATAAATGGGATTTAATAATAATTCTTCTTACCAAGGTTGTTGGGCTAAGGGAGATAGCCTCTTAAAAAGAACCTATAAACTGTAAAGCAGTGTAGGAACCTTTATTTTTTTTAATATATCTTATTGATTTTTTTACAGAGAGGAAGGGAGAGGTATAGCGAGTTAGAAGCATCAATGAGAGAGAAACACGGACCAGCTGCTTTCTGCACACCCCCTACTGGGGATGTGCCTGCAACCAAGGTACATGCCTTCAGTCCACAGGTGACGCTCTATCCACTGAGCCAAACCAGTTAGGGCATTGTAGGAGCCTTTTTAAGAAGGCTCACGTACAAATACAAGTATAGCCATAATCGTAAAAAGGAACCAGAATGGTTGATGAAAATAAAGCTATAGAGTGTGATTGGTAATAACAGACATTTATAGTCTCCTGGATAATTGCTGGAGATCAAGAAATATGTTTTCTTTTATTTAAAATATAGGTAGAAAGATAAAGGAAAAAAACAAATAGTGGATAAATATGTATTTCTCACTTTTCCACAACAAAAGTTCAATCAGATTTTTACACCCCTACAGGTGAGGGAGGCCTAATGGAACGCCTCAAACTTCACCTGAATGAGTAAACATTGATATTATACATTAAAATATTTCTGTTTTAATATGGTACTAACAAGCAGAATGTCAGATTTTTCTCTTTTTCAGGTGGGGAGGTACGGGGAGGGAGGCGAGCAAAAACAAACCAAGTCATAGATGGAGCCTAGATCAACACTGCCATGCTTCCTCGTAAGTGGGACGGCATCACCTCCTGTCATCTGATATTAATCACTACCTCTGCAAAAGTTCATGTTCCTTTTACAGAAAAAGTACATTCAAGGTTTTATAACATTTGCAACAAAGAGGGAGAACCCAGTGCTGATTTGGTGCCAAACTCAACTGTAAATACAAGGTGTGTTTTTAATTGGTAATTACAGATGAGAACTTTACACTTTTGGCATACACACCATAGGCATTCTTGCTTTATATATTTAAATATACCCACCACAGGTTCCAACTCTCTTCATCCACTTATTTAACCATACATAAGGTACCAAGTTCCTACCATGTGCAGAGCAATGCCTTGTGTGTGTGGAGGGGGGAAGCAGACATTGAAGAGTATTATACCAATCAAGCCCTGCCCTTAGGAAGCTTCCAATCTAAGTGAGGAAACAGTATATTACAAGTTCAAAATCAATATAAGTGAAATCAAAATGGAGTTAATGAAAAGGTGCTAGAGAAGATGGGTACTCTTTGAGTCAAAAGAAAGAGAAATCAAAGCAGAATGGAGTGGTCAGGAAAGACCTGGTAGAAGTAGAACTGGAACCAGGAATCTTCAAAGGCAGGAAAGCATGGATAGGTAGAGGGAGGCAGCATGTATAGAGAATAGGCATGCATCCCCTCCAATCAGCAGTCAGCAAACTTTCTCAGAATCTCCTATTTGTCAAACACAGAGTGTAGGTGAAGAAGGTAATTGCGGGGAGAGCAAAAAAATGGTGTGGCTGGAGCTGAGGCCACTAAGGTAGTAGTGGGAGATAAAAGTGGAAATATAAGTAGAGTTTATATTTTATACAAAAAAAAACTTATCATACACACACCAGTCATAAGAAGCTTAATGACAAGAACATGTCCTGAGAAATGCATCCTTAAGCAATTTTGTAGTTGTGCGAGCATTACAGAGTGCACTTATACAAACCTAGATGGTTTAACCCAGTGATCGGCAAACTCATTAGTCAACAGAGCCAAACATCAACAGTACAACGATTGAAATTTCTTTTGAGAGCCAAATTTTTTAAACTTAAACTTCTTCTAATGCCACTTCTTCAAAACAGACTTGCCCAGGTCGTGGTATTTTGTGGAAGAACCACGCTCAAGGGGCCAAAGAGCCGCATGTGGCTCATGAGCCACAGTTTGTTGACCACAGGTCTAGCTACTATAAACCTAGACTATACAGTATAATCTATTGCTCCTAAACTATAAGCCTCTACAGCTTATCATCGTACTAAATACTCTAGGTAATTGCAACATGATGATGTTTGTGCATCTAACCATATCTAAACACAGAAAAGATATGGTAAAAATGTGACATGAAAGATAAAAAATGGTATACTTCTATAGGGCACTCTGGAGCTCCCAAGATTGGAAGTTGCTCTGGATGAGCCAGTGAGTGAGTGGTGGGTGAATGTGAAGGCCTACGACATTACAGTAGACTTTCTAAACATTGCCCCACAAGCCCCACCCTCTTCTTCCAAGAGGGTCAGAAATAGAACCCTGAATCTCTCAATACTGCTCCTAGAACATGCACATGGGCTGGACTGAAGGGAAATACAGGAGAAACAGCTGAGAGGGCACAGATCGCCACATACTGACTCAGAAAAGTGAAAGCTAGCCTGAGGATCTAAAGGAATAAGAAATCAAAATGGTAAGATAAAGAAACATAGGGGATTGTCATGGCAATGTAATTTTAATTATTGCACATCAGATTAAGAAACTTTTGTGGTATTCATTTAAAAAAAGGGGGGGGGTTAACACAGAGAAAGTATAGAACTAAGAACTCAATATTTTCACTTTGGAAATTTGTTTTCAGTTCCATTAACCCTATCAGCACAAAGGGCTCTCACTAACACTGAACTGATGGAAGAAATAAAACATATCTGTTCTTTTACATCATTACAACCTGACACCGAAAACTCTTACTAAAGTGGAAGTGGCATTTAATATCTGTTAAGGTAGCTCCTGTGGACCTGTGTCCTCAACATAGAATTCACAGCAATGTGCTCTGAAGAACTAGACCTAGGAGAGCTGTAGTGCCCTTTGAATATGTCGTGCTGGGAGTGGAGGGGGGCAAGCTCCCCTGAACTGAAACAGGTCAGTGTTTGACTGGGGTGTAATCCATGCACTCAAAATTGAGGTGCTGTGTGTGAGAAGAAATCTACTGTCAAGCCCCCCAAATATTATTCTGTTTCTTACAGGAAATTCAACTCCATATAATCTTATGAGATCACCATCGCATATGAGGCCCATTGTTGACAAAAACTATATATGATTCTGACATATACACTGAGTGGCCAGATTATTATGATTTCTGAACGCATAATAATCTGGCCACTCAGTTTATATCCTATATAATAAAAGGGTAATATGCAAATTGTCCCCTCGACCAGGAGTTTGACCAGCAGGCAGGCCAGCCAACTGCCCATGTCCCCTCCCCCTGGCCAGGCTGGCTGGATCCACCAATGTATGAATTCATACACCAGACCTCCAACATATATATATATATATATATATATATATATATGCACTGAGTGGCCAGATTATTATGTGTACAGAGATCAGATAATCTGGTCATTCAGTGTATATCATGGTTGGAGGTTTATACAGGTATCAGGCAATTAGCATTTGGATGGTGGGAAAGGTAAGGAAAAATGGATATGTGAATGATGACCAAAAAAAGAATGCAAAAGTCAAGGATTGAAAGAATATTCCACAGGGTTAATCCAATGGTAGGGCTAACTAGGTAGACGATGTCAAAGACAAGGTGCTGGAAAAGCAGATGAGACACACAATAAAGAAGTAAGTAAACCAGTAAGAGAAGTCAGTGGGTTCCACTTTGAATGTGTGCATTGTTTTGCAAACAAAAGGACATCCATCTGGAAGGAAAATGGTAGTCCTTCACACAGAGATAGTAGTAAAGTTGCAGAGTGGAGGGAACTCCTAGAAAGAGGAGAAAGAGTCTAAAATCTTGAAGGTAACTATTTAACTCTTTAGTAGAGTTCAGAGGAAGAAAGGCCAGGAATAGAAGATCCAGAAAGTATCCAAGATTTAAGGACTGCTTACGGAGTTCAGGGAGGGAAGACTTTCGGGATTGGGGTTGGGGAAAGTTTGATGGGCATCAGGGATACAAAATGCTGCACAAAAGTCAAGGCTTCCAAGGACAGAGAAAAGAACACTAGACCTGTCCATGAGGAGGTGCCCACCATCTGAGTGCTCTGGTCTCAGGACTGAACACATGCTAAAGCAAGACCCCAAACTGAAATGAGCACTTTCCCCACACTCTAGAACTTACCAAAAATCAGCTGGGAGGAAGAGGGCTGATGAAACAGAGTTTGTGGGAACAGCGGGGACAAGGTGTTCTGAACATGGTCACCTTCCCTCTGTAAGTCTATTTTGGTGAAAGATTAAAACCTAAGATGTCACCATCCAAAGTACCAGTCCCTCTCCTTATCAACAAAATCTACCACAGGAAATAAATCTGTAGGTGGTATGGGTCATTCACACCTTATGCTCAAAGCTTCCAATAACTTATTCATGTTTAGTGATATGTTAAGAATTACAAAACATCTTAAGTGCTTGTGCAGTCCTCTGCCTCAGCAATTTTTCCTTGTACCTCAAAGCAACACAAGAACTTCCTTATAAATGACAAAAGTCAGTGAGACAAGCTATGTGGTCTTTCTGTGTGTGTATGTGTTTTAATTTAATTCAAGAAACACTGAGTGCCTGATATGTAACAGATCCATACTACCTTTCACGCTCCCCAAACTCCCAAGCTCAATAACTACATTGCTGCCCTTCACTGAGTATTTTAAGAAGTAAAGTCTAGGGGGGTGAGGAGGGGAGAAGTATTGCAGTATGATTGTCTTTGCTCTGATATTCTGTACTCCCTGAAATAAACTTTCCTGCACAGTTTCTGCGCAGATAGAATCTTCAACCTCAGTACTAAAGGTTCTTAATACTTTTACAAAAACAAGTACCTCCAGCCATGCAACAGAAGCAGAGATTAAAGTGATGCAGCTGCTATAGACAAGGAAAACCAAGTACTGATGGGATGACACCAAAGCTTAGAAGAAGTGAAACAGACTCTCCCTAGAGCCTCAAGAGAGCTGGGCCATGCAGACACTCTGATTTTACACTTCTAGCCTTCAAACGGTGAGAAAGAAACTTCTATGCTTTTAAGCCACCCAGTTTGTGGTCCCTTATTATAGCAATTCTAGCAAACTCACACTAGGCCATACTAACATCTCCCTTGCAGGGCTACTGCCAGAATTGGGATACAGGGGAAGGTGCCGGCACTGCTGACAGTGCAAGACAGATTTCCTCTTCTTATCAGAAGTATTAGGGAAAGCACCAGGCGATGAACATCCCTTTCAAGGAAAAGTAACTGCTCAGAGATGTGTTCCGGCACCTAGCCTCTGCTACAGACACGCAGAGCCCATTATGTGTCTGCACACCTGCTTGGGCGCTCCCAGTGGGTTGCGAGAACAGCTCTGCTCTGTCTTGAGTGGGAACAATTATAGGCTCGGCTGGGCTCTGGCAGCCCATTCTGGCCCAGTAGGTTCCGACAGGCACTATGAAGACCTCACAGGGGGAAACTCAAGGTTCCAGGGCCCACCTGGAAAGGATCGATCTGCACCACTGCAATAGCCTTGGTCCTAAACCAGAGAGGGCCTGTCACAATATGAAAGAGGGGGATGCCTGGACCCAAAATTATGCAGTGTACCTTGATTACCCAAAATCATCAACACCATAAAGTGTTTTAATACTTTTGTATCTATTTATAAAAGTAATATACAGAGAATGTTTAAAAGTCAGTTCTCACTCTTCCCCTGCACTTATTTAAACCTGCACTTATTTAAGCTGCTGTGCTTGGCCCCATTCATTTGAGCATCGGATACTCACTAATGGGCTACTATGTGGATACAGTGGTGGATATGGCATAGATCAGGCCTGGAGAAGCACACTGTTTGGTGCAATGCAAAAAAAAAATAATTGTCAAGCATTTACTGGATGTTTAGGACATGCCAAGTGGATCATGTATATTACTCATTTTACCAACACAGAAACCCAAAAAATTGAGACTAAACAACGTAACATAATCTGTGCAGGGTCACACAGCTGATAAAAGAGGTAGGATTTGAACTATTGGTGTCAAGCTCTTCCCACCATCCTATAAGCTATTTTCCATCAGATTTGGCCAAAGCAACAACATTTAAGATGGATTGGGACAGACCAAAGGTCCTGGCCATTTTACTCCAGAGCCATAAGAATGAAGTGTTTGCTTCCAATAACCTCTCTAGTTATTCAAAACTAATTCTCCAGTTTGGGATCACTACATTGCACTAATTCCTGGGATATCCTCAAGGAATAGCCCATATCCTGACCTTGTCAGTGAGACCTTTCTGAAAAGTTGCAGTAAAACCAGAATAAAGAAGTGAGCTCCAGATGTTTGGTGCTCAGCTCAGTAAGATCCCCACTTTTCCACCGCATCACAGACAATCATTGGGCTGGAACAATGAGTAGCCATTCAGGACAGTTCTCTTTGGGTTCATATCCAACAACCTGTATGCCTTTTTCCCAACAAAGTTTTACTAAGTCAATGAATATCTACAAATGCTTTAAAAAAAAAAAAAAGAACTGAAATGCCAAGCTCAATATATCTGAAACATACATGAAAAGGCTCAACATTCCACAAATTATTAAGAAAGACAATACACTAATGAAAAAAGTGGGAAAATACTAAATAGATAATGGTGTATGGAAGAAGTACAAATATAAAATAAACGTATAGAACTATTTAAGCTCACTTGTAACCACATAAATACAAATCACATTAACAATAAGATATTTTTTACCTATGAAAATAGCAAAGGTATTTTAAAAACTTAAACACCCAGCACTGATTATAGATTGAGGAAAATGAGCATTTTTATTATTTTTTAGTGGAGTGGACACAGGTAACTTGGCAAATATTATCATAGCTCTTAAAGAAAATAGAATATACTTTAACCCATGCCATTCTGCTTCCTAGAATTGGTCCTAAAAATAATCGGGTATAATATGTTATTTGTCGAATGGAAACACTGCTTCAATTGCTTTAAAAACAAAGGGAGGTGTGGGGGCAAAAGGGTGAATACAATATTATATAAACACACCACAATTCTAGGTGCTTGACAGGGCTTGACAGGGATGGGGCCAACCAGATCAGAATATTGCCCCAATAGGGGTACCACTGGCCGGATATGGGTCTGGGTCTAGAGCAATTTCAAGGCACACACGGGTTGGTGGAGACTTAACTCTGGGTCCCATGTTGCACCCCAGACTCTAACCAGAGAAAGATTTTCATATATATTTTACTAATTTTCTTTCATCTCTGACATTTCTATTATAGAGAAAGGGCAAATAGCAATATTAAAATATTTCCCCTAAAAAAAAAAAATGACGGTGAAATTAATGGATGTGTCCTGAGCCTTGTCCTAGAGCAGACAGAAAGAACAGCTGAGAGTCGCAAGGGGAGTGTTTGTTGGCAAGTTAAGGAACAGCTATACTCCAGGAGAAGGCAGAGGACTGCTGGATGGGGCTCTCCTGATTAAGCAGCCCCAACAGCTGTTTGGTTCCCTCCAGGAGCCACCAGTTCAGATGCAGAGACGATGTCATCTTGCAGAGGAAAGTGGATGTTCTCAAAAGCCTTAAAATCTACAAATACGGCACCCACTGAACAGCTGCGAACTCCATAATATCAGTACCCAATTGACACAAACACTCGGATTCAGAAGAGCTCTACACTCCACTATGGAAAGGTCGTATTTCACCTGGGATAAGGAGAGAGAACTACATAACCAGTGGGAGAAGAGACACCATGGGAAGACAAAGAAAGAGCCTGCATATGAAAGAAAAGCAGGCATCACCAGGAAAGGAAGTAAATGAAATGGAAAGAGAAAGAACTCAGAGAAATGGTCATAAGGTGGCTTAACAGAATGGAAGACAAGTTAGACAATATGAGTAAGAACCAAGAGAAAATGAAGAAGAACTAAGAAGAAATGAAAAATGACATCGTTGCTTTAAAGAAATCAATAGAGTGATTTGAAGAAGCAGAGGGACACATCAGTGAGCTAGAAGACAAGGTAGAAAAAAATACCCAAGTAGAGAAGCTTCTAGAAAAAAAATAAAATAAAAAGTAGGAGGAGAGCCTAAGGGAACTTTGGGACAACAAGAAACAAAACAACATCCACATAGCAGGAGTTCCAGAAGGAGAGGAAAGTGAGCAAGGAATAGAAAACCTGTTTGAAGAAATAATGACAGAAAACTTCCCTCATATAAGGAAGAAAAAACCCACACAAATCAAGAAGCCAACAGAGTCTCAAGTAAAATGAACCCCAAAGACCAAATCAAAGGCACACACCAACGACAAAGTAAGAATCTTAAAAGTGGCCAGAGAGAGATAGAAAGTTACCTACAAAAGTATCCCCATCAGACTAGCGACTGATTTCTCAACAGAAACTCATCAGGCCAGAAGGGAATGGAATGAAATATACAGTCATGCAAAGGAAGTGTCTGAATCCGAAAATACTGTACCCAGCAAGGCTATCAATCAAAATTGAAGGTGAAATCAGGAGCTTCACAGACAAAAAAGGACTAAGGGAATTTATTACCACCAAACCAGCAATGCAAGAAATACTAAAGGGTCTGCTGTAAAAAAAAAAAAAAAAAGAAAGAAAAGAAAGAAATAGGAAGCAAAGAAGGAATACAGGGGTAAACAATAAAAATGGTGACAAATAAGTACCTATCAATAATAACTTTAAATGTAAATGGTTTAAATGCCCCATCAAAAGACACTGGGTAACAGATTGGATAAGAAAACGCAACCCATATATCTGCTGTCTACAAGAAACCCACTTCAGAAAAGAAGACGCATACAGACTGAGGGTGAAGGGATGGAAAAAGGTTTTTCATGTGAATGGAAATGAAAAAGCAACTCTGGTAAACATATATGCACCCAATACAGGAGCACCCAAATAATAAACAAAAACTCCTGGAGAATATCAAGGGAGAGATTGACAGCAATACAATCAAAATGGGAGACTTTAATACACCACTATCACCATTGGATAAATCCTCTAAACAAAAAATCAACAAAGAAACATCAATCCTATATGAATCACTAGACCACATGGAATTAATTGACATCTTCAGAACATTTCACCCCAAAGCCATAGAAGTTATATTCTTCTCAAGTGCATATGGGTCATTTTCAAAGACAGACCATATGTTGGGTCACAGGCAAAGTCTCTTCAAATTCAAGAACATAGAAAACATATCAAGCATCTTCTCAGATCATAGTAGCATAAAACTGGAAATCAACAACAATAAAAACGATCCAAGGAAATCAAACACATGGAGACTATAAACAGCATGCTATTAAACAATGATTGGGTTACCACAGAAATCGAGGAAGAAATAAAAAACATCATGACAACAAAAAACAATGAAAACACAACAATCCAAAATCTATGGGACACAGCAAAAGCAGTCTTGAAAAGGAAGTTCATTCTACAAGCCTACTGCAAAAAAAAAAAAACAAGAAATAATGGTAAAAAATTACCTAATCTTACAACTTAAGGAGTTAGAAAGAGAGCAACAAGAAAGGCCCAGTGGAAGCAGAAGGAAGGAAATAATGAAGATCAGAGCAGAGATAAATGACATAGAGACCACAGAAACAATACCAAAGTTAATTAAAATCAAGAGCTGGTTCTTGAAAGGATAAACAAGATTGATGAACCTCTAGCCAGGCTCACCAATAAGCAAAGAGAGAGGATCCAAATAAAATTAGAAATGAAAGAAGTGAAATAACAACAGGCCCCGCAGAAATACAAAGTATTGTTAAAAAATACTATGCCCAACTCTATTCTAAGAAATTAGACAACCTGGAGGAAATGGACATATTCCTTGAAAAATATAACCTTCTAAAACTCAATCAGGAAGAATCAAAACATCTCAATAGGCCAATAACCATGGAAGAAATTGATGCAGTCATCAAAAAGCTTCCAGCAAACAAAAGCTATAGGCCAGACGGCTTCAAAGGGAAATTTTACCAAACATTCAAGGAAGAAGTAAAACCTATCCTCCTCAGACTATTCCAAAAAATTCAAGAAGACGGAACACTTCCAAGCTCCTTCTAAGAAGCCAGAATCATCCTAATACCAAAACCAGATGAAGACAACAATGAAAGAGAATTACAGGCCAATATCCCTCATGAACATAGATGCCAAAATCCTCAACAACATTCTAGCAAATTATATCCAACAGTATATCAGAAACATCATACACCATGATCAAGTAGAATTTACCCCAGGAATGCAAGGATGGTATAATATCTGCAAATCAATAAACATGATACATCACATAAGCAAATTGAGAGATAAAAATCACATAGTCATATCAATTGATACAGAAAAAGCATTTGACAAAATCCAACACCCTTTGTTGATAAAAACTCTCAACAAGGTGAGAATAGAAGAATCCTACCTCAACATAATAAAAGCTATATATGATAAACCCACAGCTAACATCATACTCAATGGGCCCAAACTAAAACTATTTCACCTGAGAACAGGAACAAGTCAGGAATGCCCACTCTCACCACTCCTGTTTGACACTGTACTGGAAGTATTAGCCACTGCAATTAGACAAGAAGAAATAAAAGGCATCCAAATTGGAAAAGAAGAAGTAAAGCTGTCCTCATTTGCAGATGACATGATACTGTACATAAAAAACCCAGTGTGAAATGACACCAGATTCCAACTCCTTACATACATAAGTGACACATTCAAGAGGCAGACTCAATGAGCACCAAAGCCCCACTGAAGCAAGTCCTACCCCATAGGGGTGTCTCCAGCACAGCAGTTCTTCCATTAATAGACACATCTAATCCTCACAGTCAGTTGGCCCGGAGGTCATTTCCTCCCAGTGTACCAATAGCAATCAAGGCTTACCTACAACAAGACTGTGTATGCAGCCCATAAAGGGGTGCACCAAGAGTGTCCACCTCAGGTGATTGGGGAGGCAGAGCTACTGGGCCAGAAAGGACAATTAGCACATAAAGCCACTCCATCAACACAGGAAAACAGCCACAATGCGGAGACAAAGAAACATGTCATGAATGAAAGAAATGGAGGAAAGCAAACTACTGGACATAAGAGTTCAAAACCACATTTATAAGGTTACTCAAGAATCTTCTACAAAGAACCAAGAAACTTAGTGAGACCTCTGAGAAACTTAGTGAGACCTTCAAGGATCTTAATAAGAATGCCAATAAAATGGAAAAGGACCAGTCAGGAATTAAGCATACACTGTATGAAATATAAAGAATAACATATAGAAATCCAACAGCAGACTAGAGGACCCCAAGAATCAAACCAAAGATGTGAAATATGAGGAAGCAAAAAACACCCAACCAGAAAAACAAAAAGAAAAAAAGAGTCCAAAAATGTGAAGATAGTGTAAGGAACCTGTGGGACAACTTCAAATATACCAACATCAGAATTATGGGGATGCCAGAAGAAGAAAGAGAGCAAGATACTAAAAACCTATTTGAAGAAATAATGACTGACAACTTTTCCTACCTGGTGAAAGAAAATGACTTACAAGTCCAGGAAGTGCACAGAACCCCAAACAAAATGAATCCAGAGGATCACACTAAGACACATCATAATTAAAATGTCAAGGGCAAAAGACAAAGAGAGTATCTTGAAAGCAGCAAGAGACAAACAGTTACCTACAAGGGAGTACCCATACGACTGTCAGCTGATTTCTCAACAGAAACTATGCAGGCCAGAAGGGAGTGGCAGGCAGGAAATATTCAAAGTGATGAATAGGAAAAACCTACAACCGAGAGTGCTCTACATAGGAAAGCTATCATTCAGAATTGAAGGTCAGATAAAGAGCTTCACAGACAAGAAAAAAGCTAAAGGAGTTCACCACCACCAAACCAGGATTATATGAAATGCTGAAGGGTATTCTTTAAGAAGAGGAAGAAGAAAAAGGTAAAGATAAAAATTATGAACAACAAAGTGATAACAAATACATACCTATCAACAAGTGAATCTAAAAATCAAATGAATAAAAAAATCTGATGAACAGAATAAACGTGAATAGAATAGAATTAGGGGCATAGAAAGGGAATGGACTGACAATTCTCAGGGGTAAGGAGGTGTGAGGAGTGCAAGAGGAGATTGGACAAAAATCTTATACCTACGGATGAGGACAGTGGCGGGGTTAAGGGCATAAGGTGGGGGGAATCAGGTGGAGGGGAGCAATATGGGGGGGAGAAGAGGAACGTCTGTAATAAACTGAGCAATAAAGATTTATTTAATGGAAATCTCCCTTAAAAACACTTGCTGGCTTTTGTCCTATTTCTGTACTCACCAAACAACTCTCAGTGAATGATTGCAAAGTGTCCCCATGTACCTGGGGCAGTGTGCTGAGCACTTGCCTGTTATCTGTCACCCTGTGGCCTGATCTCCCAGAGGGGCCCTTCCTACCAATCATCTAGCATTCCCCCTTATGCATTATAATTTTATTATAGGAAGCTTTTATATCTCAAATGCAAGAAAATAACTCTTAGAGAACTGGCTTAAGCTGGCCCCAAATCTCAATC
This sequence comes from Lasiurus cinereus, assembly GCA_011751065.1. Taxonomy (NCBI): domain Eukaryota; kingdom Metazoa; phylum Chordata; class Mammalia; order Chiroptera; family Vespertilionidae; genus Lasiurus; species Lasiurus cinereus. Next base: position 4,586,336 of record JAAGEH010000135.1, read on the forward strand.
AAGAGGCCCTCTCCTCAAGGCTAATCATCACAGACTCCTCAACTCTGTAGACAAATGTGAGATGTTCTATTCCCACACCCATCCACTTATAACCCATTGGTGAGAGCCAGGAAAAAGCAGCACTGCTGATCAGGTATCTCAGTCACGACAAACCTCTAGAAGGAGGACCTGCCCACTCCTGAAACGGAAAAGATCCTTATCAGCATATCCCATTACTGCCAAAATCTTCTGTCTGACCAGGAATCCACAGTTTTTTGTTTGTTTGTTTTGTTTTTAATATATTTTATTGATTTTTTACAGAGAGGAAGGGAGAGGGATAAAGAGTTAGAAAGATCGATAAGAGAGACATTGATAAGAGAGACAACTGCCTCTTGCACGCCCCCTGCTGGGGATGTGCTCGCAACCAAGGTACATGCCTTTGACTAGAATGGAACCTAGGACCTTTCAGTCCGCAGACCGACACTCTATCCATTGAGCCAAACCGGTTTCGGCAAGAATCCATAGTTTTAACTTGTATTTCCCTGAAGGATAATGATGTTGAGCACCTTTTTCATGTGCTTTTTGACTATTTATATACCCTCCTCTGAAGAGATGTCTATTAAAATCTATTGTCAAAATCAGTAAAAGTTTGTGCTTTTTTTTAAGTTCTGAATTTCTGAGATTCTTTCATATTGGGGATATGGAAGGAGCAAATCCTAGGGAAATAAAAGGAGCTTTCACCTTAGTCCTCAAAAATGTTCTTTCCTCTCCAACACTACTCAGGAATATGGGCAACATACCCCATTTTTTCACCCAATTTAATCTATTGTTTACTGAGCACCTACTATGTCCAAGGGACATGGAGCTAAAGATGACATGTTAAAAAGTTCACTGTCTATTAGTAGAGGAATCAAACCTCAAATGGTAAACGGACTTGACCAAAGTCATTTAACCTTGATGGTCAAGTACTCCACTCACACCAGGAGAAAATAAAAGCCCAGGCTCTGGCTGTGCTGTGGAGAAAGGTCCACTGAGGTGGGTAGGCACTGCAGGGGCAGCAGAGCCAAATGCTGGGCCCAACCACTACCTCTGGAAGGTTGGGACTGGCACAGGAAGGCCGCAGGGCAGGCCTTTCCCTCACCCCACCAGCAGATAGGATCCCCACAGAGGTAATGAGCTGAAACCTGTAGCACATACACACGCCTCTGCACAGGCTAGAAGCAGTCGCCAGTGATGATGGATTTAAATAGCAGGGCAGGGGCTTGAACTGCTCTGGCCCAACAGAGACTGCAAAGCAGCTGGAGGACACAGCCCCCAACAGGGTCACGTATGCTCCTTCTAGTCTGCTAGGCAGGGACAGTGTCTGTGCACCAGCTGAGACTCAGGCAGGCCCAACCCAGGGTAATACCTCCACCAACCCAGCTGAGCCCTGCTGCACAACCCAAGCAGGCTCAGACCTTCTGAGACCACGTGTTCCTCTGGCTACATATCCACGCTGCAGAAAGCAGCCCAGGAGACTCTCAGCTTGCGTCTGTTAAAGCTAATTATCAACCTGCTGAATGGCCATCTGGAGGGTGATGTCAAGTGTAATGGCACATTCACCAGGATTCTGGGTTCCCACCTCCTGCCCATTCTGAGCCAAACTCTCTCCTGACTACTCCCCCTCTTTCAAAGCATCAAAAAAGATGTTAGCTGCACATGCACAAGTTGAATTTGGGGAGCCCTGGAAATCATAAAATAATATAAATTGACTAGTCTCAATCAGGAATAAAAGCACTGCCAAGAATGACATGAGCTACCACTCACCAAGAGCTTACCATGTGCCAGTACTGTCTAAAAAAACAATATATGCCACCTCATTTAATTGGCACGAACACCCCATAAGTTTCACTACCTCCATTTTACAAAGAGGAAACTAGAGCTTAGAAAAATCAAGGTCATACAAGTAGAGATGGTAATGAAGATCATTCTAACTCTAAAATGAATATTCTTCTACATTGTAATTCTAAACTGAGTAGGCAAAAATCTCAATTTATCATGGTTAGGGTCTCAATTACATGAATGTGGTTTTCACAGAATTTTAGTCCCTGCTTAAGAAAACAGCTAAAATCACTAGTCTAGAACAGGCTGAATCTAAAATGCTCTCCTTTTAACTACACAATGTATATACCTGTGCATTAGCACATATCTCATTTATATAGTGGTCACTTCGGCAATTCTGTATTCTTCATGCCCAGCATATATAACCAGCACAAGACAGTTCCTCAAAAAAGTCTGCTTATATCTTATTTTAAATATTGACTCAGTCTTAATGTATTCCTCACACCTCGGGCAAAACAGTTGATTTCCACATTTGGAATGTGTGCACTATACATTTTTTAAAGTGTTTCATTTCTGTGTACTTTCAAGTAAATTTTATGGCTATATGTGAAAACTTAAATATTTATTCATAATATTATCAAAGCTAATTTACCAGTATGCCATTTCTAAGTCAACAGGTTTGTCAAAGATATTTGAAAAATATTTGCCACCCCTTCAGAATTACAGCTCTCATCATCAAAAATTGCTGACATTTATAATAACCTTCAAGCCAAGCTTTTAGAGGCTCAATAGTTTTCTCAGAAGAATATAATTATCCTATCTAATAAAAAGAGGATATGCTAATTGACCATCACTCCGTCACAAAGATGGCTGCATTCATAGCTGAAGCCAAGTTCCCATAAGGAACCTTAATGAGCAATCAGCAGGGACCTGAGGCTACGCCCTCCTCAACCCCCATAGGGCTTGACAGGGGACCTCAGGCTGTGCCTCCCACCTTGGCACCAGGTGGGGCGACCTCAGGCTGCACCTCCAACCAGATGGGGCTTGATAGGGGACTTCAGGCCACGCCCCCGGTACCAGGCCAGAGGACCTGAGGCCATGTCTTCTGCCCAGAGGGGCTTGATGAGGGACCTCAAAGTGTGCTTGTCTCACACCCCATGGCCCATCTCGGAGGATAGAGTTGGAGAACTGGACACCAGGCTGGCTTTCAGTCTGTTTTCCACCAGCAGCCAGGGACTTTTTAAAAACCTGGTTAGATCACGCTCCATCCTGTTCAATAGCCTCCAATAGCCTACCATTCAGAGTGGAAGCCAAAATCCTTACAGAGACTTCCCAGGCTCTACAAGCTCTGTGCCCATGACCTAGTTGGTTCATCTCCCACATTTTTCCCCCTTGCTGACTTCCCGCTGGCCCACACTGATCTTCACATTCTTCAGACACACCAGGCACACAAGAGCTTTGATGTGCATGCCATCCTCTGCCTGGAATACTCTTCCCCAAACATCTGCCTAGCCTGTTCCTCAATCCCTCACCTATGTCAGTTGTAAACACTCCCGATAATCCCTTCCTGTTCCCTCTTTCTCTGCCTTATTTTCCTCTTTGCTACCTTCACCATCTAACATATCTATCGTCCCTACTGTCTATCACCCTCATTAGCTGTGAGCTCCATGAGGTCAGGAACTCTTGTCAGCTTTTGCTCACTGTAGTATCCTTAGTGCCTAGAGCAGCATCTGACATAGAGTAGATATTCAATAAATATCTCTCGAATGAAGGTAGCACCATGAATGGTTCTGCCATACTCTATAAAGCAAAACCTGACCAGTCCCTACTAGAGTTGCCATGTAAAATACAACTATAGCATGAAATATAGTAAAAAATTATTCTTTATATGCAATTCAAATTTAATTGGCATCCTGTATTTTTGTTTGCTAAACTGGCAACTCTACTCATAACACCAGTGAGAAAGGGATCAAATCCAGGCCATCTAGGTCACCTGGTAGGGGGTGGGAGAGAGGGTAAAGGTCAGAGGACATAATCATATGACCAAGAAAGAAGTCATTTCCTTTCCTCAGGCCATTTCATTGAGGCCTAGTGGTGACCGGGATTCTGCAATCTTTGGGTAGAAAATCAGGCCAGTGCAGGCTGAGAACACCACTGACAGAGCTCTCACATCCACCTCCTCTACTCTGGAAAAGGAATGCCTTTGTTTCCTAAATCTCCATTTGGCTTGGCCTCAGAGAAGCTCTAATGCTCGTGTTCCCTCCTCTGTGACTGTGGAAACCGTATAGATATAGCATAAGTAAGCCACTTATTCCGCTTCTCCCCTCACTCAGGTGAGGAGCCCAGAGCCTTGGACTCCCCCCTCCACTTCTGGGTCAGAAGACCATGCAGCTGTGCTTCTGAGCTCTCTCTAGAGCCACAGATTCACAGAGCAGGGTGTCTCTCTCATTACTTGTATGTTATCAGGAGGCTACTTTATGCCTCATTCAAAAGAAGACTGAATATACATGAAAACGATTTAGTGCTTAAAATAAAAATACATCAATTCTGACATACCCACAGCTATGCACTGAAAATCAAAAGTTCCTAAATCTAGGTTCTAAAAAGTCATGGATTTTCAAATAAAAGCTTCCCTTTGTTATCCCAAAATTTCCTGATCCTTCCAATATGGAAGATTCCTGAGGTTTCTTTTGTCTAGACACCAAATCTCAAAGGTCCCAAATCTATAATTTCTGGCACCCAAAGTCATGTGGATCATAGAATCTGGGGAATCAGGGTTGGAAAAGACCTCCTGGGTGGAGGTAAAAATTGAGCCCAAAGTGAAGGCTCAGGTAGAAAGATAATATATTCTGATATGCCTGAAGGGTCTCAGATTAGTTCTGTTTTCCTGGTGTTATCATTAGCTGTTGCTCCATTTTACTCTCCAGAGTGTCTTGGTTTGAACATTAAAGTATATGGTCAGCCCAGGCATCAGCAAAATGGGAAGGACCGCTGTACCCCAGAGTCCATAACCTATGAAACAGGAGGAAAGAGCCGTGCAGGAGCAGCTGAGATCAAGGCCAGTTTGCCCCCAGAATTGGAACCAAGAAAAGGGCATCTGTGGGCAGCAGCTTCCAATATGAAAACAGAGGAGGCGAGGCTGATCCCTCCAGATCCCTCCAGCTCTGAATTGTAAGAGAGCAGCTGGCAGAGGTCTTGTCACAGAGCACATGCAGGCCTACACGTTTCTCCATGGTCCCTGGGCACAGGCCACCAGGAGCCCAGCCCTGGCTCAGAAACATCCTCACATTAAGTGTCAAATGACTAAAAAGTCAGTCTTTGATCTGACACAGAGCGGGCAGGCCCTGCTTCTTCTGACAAGCCTTACCTACTATCTCTGGATTTTCCCGGCTTCTCAACCCCCAGGCTAGCCCCAATAGAATAAGCTGAAGCCAATTTTATATAAGGGCTGGATCCTCCAAGTTCCCCCAAAACCTACATGACTGCCAAGGGCTCCAGGCAGCTTGTCACTTTTATCCATTGCACACTGTGTGCACTTCTCAGCTGTGGGAGCTACAGTTAACAGGGTGGCTGATGCTTTACAACTGCAACTGCTGAAGAGAGCTCAGCAACACTCCAGGGGAGCCTGGAAGGAAGGAAATCACACTTCAGACCTAGACCAGATTTGGCTTAAGGAAAAGGAAGCAGCTAAACTAGAATCACGGTGTGGCCCATTAACTCACCCTAGGGAGCCACAGAGTAGAACATGCCAAGACATTCAGCACCCCATTAACCTACAAGAAAAGCATCCATGCTTCCATCAACTCATGGCCAAGAGACAAACTTAGATATTTCAGCATACTTAGTATAGTGAAAATGCAGGAATTCAGGCCCCCCAGCCCCAGCATTTGTAGGTGTCATGTGGCATGCAAGATGCTTACCAAGATGTTATCATAAGCATAAGTTGGGATTTGAGATACTGGCTCTTAATGTTTCAAGTGAGTTCTCCCCTTAGTGTTCCTTTTTCTTTGCCTTTCCTCTGTCTCCTGAACAGTCTCATCCACTTCCAAGTCTCAACTCCAAACCTGGAGATGTTACCTTCCAAACTGTTTTCAACCTAGAATGCTGAATATCTAGGTGCCTGCTATCCCTTCCTCAAGGAGAGTCCTAAAGCCCTAGAAATTCCGTACAATTCAAACTTATGATTCCAGTCCCACCCCTTAAAACCCATTATTCTATGTGGTACACCTTCCTCTCTCTATAAATGCACAGCTGTCACACAGATGAAACTATCTCTTCCCTTCCCAAACCCTGCAGAGCCTTCTGATCTCTGATGTATCTGATCACTAACATACTGATCTAAAATACCTTTCCCATTCCATCTCCTCCTGGTCACTCCCACAGCCTCTCACCTAATTCAAGCTCTCCTCCTCTTCTGCCAGGCGTACTGCAGCGATCTCAGCCTCCTTATGTGTTCTCAGGCCTCCAGAATAATTCTCCTCAAATACTAGCTGTACTAGTATAGCCTAAAAACAAGGGCTCCCACCCTACCCTTGCCCCTGGGAACATGCTACTTATATTTGATCTTTAGTGTTCGAATGTCATTGTAACGACATAGTCTTTCATTCTACCTTTAGGAGCTCCTAAGCCACTCCAATCCATCTGTCCTTTAACGACCCACACTCGAGCTCCCCCAGACTCATGTGCCGTCACACTTCTCTGCCTTTAATCTCTTCTTCCTCTACTTTGTTCACTTCTGAGAGGTAATTCAGCCTAGGTGAAGACAAAGAGTGGATGGTCTTAGCAGTCAGATATTCAGGGCTGTGTCCTGGCTCCACCATTCAGTACCACGTGACCACAGTGTGTGGCCTAAACCAGTGGTTGGCAAACTCATTAGTCAACAGAGCCAAATATCAACAGTACAACGACTAAAATTTCTTTTGAGAGCCAAATTTTTTAAACTTAAACTTCTTCTAATGCCACTTCTTCAAAATGGACTCGCCCAGGCTGTGGTATTTTGTGGAAGAGCCACACTCAAGGGGCCAAAGAGCCGCATGTGGCTCACAGCGGTGGTTTGTTGACACAGGCCTGAACCTTTGAAAAGCAACTTCACATGGTTTCCCTTGACACTAAAATGGGAAATTTCCTACATAGGTAGATTCTTGGAAAAAAATACTGTGAGACATGTTAGCAAATTAATGCATCTTAGCAGAGAAGTTTGCTGTAGTTGGCACATGACTTTCACCTTCTAAAGGAGGAATTGATGGTCACCAGCATGGTACTGATGCAAAGCTTCTGCAAGGACTCACTTTCAGAGTGTGAGAGTTGGGCCCTGACTTTCTCCTCTTGAGGGGTTCAAATATTCAGGCCCCCAAGTACATGCTGTAAGAGCAAAACTGTCTGTCTGTCTTGGGCTAATAGTGGGAGCTGAGTTTCCCCAAACACTGCCTAGAAAAAAAATAGCACCAGACTAAAACCTTGGTCTTTGTGTCATACTTACTGTGATTTAAAAAGAAAACACACACACACACACACACACACACACACACACACATCTGATATAATGACTCCTACAGATAAAAACACTGGTGATTATTCCTTTGTAAAAAAAACATCTGGTTTAGTGACATCTAGATCCCTAGATCCAAGTTTAATCACATTTTTTAAGGGCAACTAAATTCAGATCTCCTTCACATTCTTGGGTACCAGATACCATATAATCTCAGTTAATCTTTACATTAGCTCTCCTTAATCAGCATTCAGCTCCTAGCACAGAGCTTCCACCTTCTCTATATCTTCTGGTATCTGACTTAATTGGCATGTTCACCTACTGTCTCATTCCATCTTTACTACTATAAAAGTGAATAAAGAGGATTGTGATTACAATGCTAGCTAACATTTATTCACTACTTTCAACAGGTCCAGAAGAATGATTGATAGATAGATAGATAGATAGATAGATAGATAGATAGATAGATAGGGACAGATCAGCTTTTGAAATGTAATTCATATATCATATAATTCACATTTAAAGTATTTCTTAAATTTAGTCACAGAGTTGTATAAGCATCACCACAACCAATTTAGAACACATTAATCATCCCAATAGAAAATCAAAACCATAACCATTATCAGTTATTCTCCAATTTCTTTCAAACCCTCCAGTTGTAAGTTACCACTCAGCTATTTTCTGTCTTTACTGATTGGCTTATTCTGGACATTTCACATAAACTGAATCCTACTATATGTAATTTTGTGATTGTCTTCTTTCAGTTAGTATAATGTTTTAAAGAGCTGCTCATATTATAGTATGTATTAGTACTTCATTCCTTTTTAATGCCAAATAATAATAATCTATTGTATGAATATACCACACTTTATTTACACAATCATCAGTTGATGGACACATGGGGTGCTTACACTTTTCGGCTATTATGAATAATGCTGCTATGAATAATGATGTACATGTTTTTTGTAGAGACATCTATTTTCATTTCTTTTTGTTTTATACTTAGGAGTAACCTAGGAGTAGAACAGTCTGGTCTTATGATAATTCTTTTTTGAATCTTCTGAGGAATTGCGAGATTGTTTTCCTGAATGGCTGTGTCATTTCATATTCCCACCAGTAATCTGTGAGGATTCCCATTCCTCCACATCCATAGCAATACCTACCATTGTCAATCTTCTTTACTATAGTCTTTTTACATATCTTAGCAGATATGAAGTAGCTCTAATTTGAATTTCTCTGATGTCTAATGATGCTGAGCATCTTAGCATTTGCTTATTTGGCCACTCACATATCTTCTTTGAAATAAAGTCTGTTCAGATGCTTTGCTTACTTTCCAATTGGATTATTTGTCTTCCTGTTAAGAGTTCTAAGAGTTTTTTATATATTTTGATATTAATCCCTAGTCAAATTTAAGATTGAAAAAACTTTTTTCCTATTTTCTGGGTTGTCTTTTTCTTTTCGCCTTTTATTTTCTTGATGGTATCCTAGAAGCATAAAAGTTTGTGATTTTTAAAAAGTATCAATTTACCTATTTTTACTTTCATTACTTATGTTTTTGGTGTCATAGCCGAGAAGACTTTGCCTAACCCAAAGTTGGAAAGACGTATTTCTTTCTCCTAGAGTTTTATAATTTAAGCTCTTACATTTATGTCTATGATCCATTTTTAGTTCATTCTGGTATAGTATGTGAGAAAGAGGTCCCCAAGTTCATTTTTTATGCGTATATCCAATAGTCCCAGCACCGTTTGTTGAAAAGATAATGCCATCCTCACCCCCTGAATTATCTTGGCACATTTGTTGGAAATCAATTGACTCTAAATTTAAGCCTTTATTTTTAGACTCTTGATTCTATTCCATTGATGTATATGTCTATCTAACTTTACACTAGTTCCAGACTATTTTGATTCAGACTCTGTAGCTTTGTACTATGTTTTGAAGTCAGGAAGTATGAATTGAGATCTTTAACTTTGTTCTTTTTCAAGATTCTTTTGGCTATTTTGGGTCCCTGGAATTTTCATATGAATTTTAGAATTTTCTTGTCAACTTGCACCAAAAAAAAAAAAAAAAGTTAGCTGGAGTTTTGCTAGGAATTATGATTCATTTGTAAATCAATTTAGAAATTATTGCCGCATTAACAACATTAAGTTTTCTAATCCAATACCTTTTAATTTTATAATTCATGGAGTAAAAGTTTTACATTTCTTTTGTCCCATTTATTTCTTAGTATGTTGTTGTTTTTTCACTCTATTATAAATGAAGTTGTTTTCTTAATTTCATTTTCAGATTGTCCACTGTTAATATATAGAAATACAATAGATTTCTGTGCACTGGTCTTATATCCTGCAACCTTGCTGCAGTTTTGAATGATTTACTTAACTATTAAATAGAATAGGTGTTTTTTTTCCTATACACAAGATCAAATAAAGATTTCCTTCCCAATCTACATTCCTTTTATTTCATTTCCTTGACTAATTGCTCTGGCTAGACCCTCCAAAACAATGTTGCACAGAAAAAGTGAAAGTGGACATCCTTGTCTTGTTCCTGATCCTAGGAGGAAAAGCATTCAGTCTTTTATACTATTAAGTACAATGTTAGCTGTGGGTTTTCACAAGAGACCTTTATCAGATAACTTCTCTTCTATTCCTGATTTGTTGAGTGTTTATATCATGAAGAGGCACTGGATTTTGTCAAATACTCTTTCTATATCTACTGAGATGATAATGTGATTTTTTTCTTTAATTCTATTGATATGACATATTGTATTAATTTCAGATTTCTAACCAACCTTGCATTTCTGGGACAGATACCACTTGATCATAGTGTGTGATCCTTTTCATATATTGCAGGATCTAGCCTATGGATATATTGTTGAGAATTTTGCATCTATATTTTTAAGAGGTTTTGGTCTATAGTGTTTTTTGTGATTTTTTTTCTGGCTTTGCTGTCAGGATAATACTGCTCTCAAAAAGTGAGCTGGGCATGTGAAGCTTTTTAATGCATTATCTCATTCAATCCTCATATCCAACTTTTGAGAAGGGTACTAATATTAGGCCCATATATCAGATGAGAAAATGGAGATTAAGGAATATTAACTTTCCCATGGTTATACTTACAGTCTAGTGGCAGAGTCAGTATTAAAACCCAGACAGCTCTCATTCCTGACCTTATGCCCTTAATCATCATGATGAACTTACTCCTATAGGCTAACTGATAAACCCCCATATAAATCAGCCACTAAACAGATTAGTGGCAGGTTAAATCTACACTAACCAGATTTTGTGACCCGGTCATAAAGAAATGGTGATCTTCCCTAACTGAACATCTTCTGAACCCCACAATAATACTTAGTGCATTTTTCCACTTAAATGAATCATTCAGGATCAACAATGTCATCTTGGAATAAACAGTAGTGGATAATCAGATGTTCAGATAGCTAAAACTAAACCTAGAGTCAGCCTGAAAATAATAATGTGTATATATACACACCATTTAGAGACATCTCAAATAAGCTTATCAAACCAGGGATGGGAGTGTGGTAAGTTCAGTCATCACAATAACCAAATTGAGCTCAGCAATCCTTTATAGCCACTGAATGTCCCATTTGGGCAGAATCACTGTGATACTGACATAAAATTATAAACTAAAATAAACCGTTCTCATTCATGTGTCAATATGGCTAAAATAGGAAGTATATACATGGGAGTGGAGTGCTGTTGGTTGTACCCTAAGTTCTGCTTCACCAGGAGGTCCCTCAAAATAAAATGTCCTAATAGAAAACTTACTAAGCTCTGTGCCTCAGTTTCTTATCTATAAAATTATAATTGTTGCATCATTTCATTAGTATGTTATAAATGTGACAACCATGGTAAGAATATGGGCAAGAACACCTTCTAGAAATAAAAGATGGAAGTATTCTCACTAGCAACTTCCACTAATTCAACATTTTTTTTTTGAGGGTCTAATGTATGCTAGGTACTGTGCCTAGGACTTGAACTATAGACATGCCAAAGTCACAGCCTCTGAAAGGGACAGAAACATACATTTAAAGAGTCTGAAGAACATTTTGACAGATGGTTAAGTAATGTGTGATGGAAACACAAAAGAGAGAGCAACTAACTACCTATGGAGATAAGGTTAGGCTTCAGAGAAAAGGGGTATTTTTCCCAGGGTCTTGAAGGACCAGTAGGAGTTTACCAGGCAGAAGACAGAGGGAAAAGTGTCCCAGATACCAGGGAAGCCCATTTTTCCTTTTTCATTGTTTACTTGGAACCAAAACTCTCTTCTATACTAGATAGGCAGCAACACAGGAACATCAAGTCCAGAGACCCTTAGGTTACAGTACTGTCACAATGCAGAGGCAATGGAAAATGGTTCAGAGGTCTGGTGCTAGAACCAAAATGATGGGTGTTCATATCCTGACTCCAGAAATTGCTAGTTGTGTGACCCTGGAAAATCTACTTAAGCTTTCTAGGCCTTCATTTTCTTATCTGTGATATGGGAATAGTAACAGCTATTTATAAAATTTAGAACAAGATTTAAATGAGTTGATGTTAAGTGTTTAGAACAATAAGTACCTGAAATACTGTAAAAACTGGATAAAGATTTATTACTATTACTGTATTATTATTATTATTATTATTATTATTATTATTGGCCTGATGCACGAAATTTGTGCAAGAGCAGGCCTTCTGCCCTAACCAGTTTGGCTCAGTGAATAGAGCATCGGCCTACGGACTGAATGAAAGGTCCCAGGTTCATTTCCCATCAAGGGCATGTACCTTGGTTGTGGGCACATCCCCAGTATGTGCAGGAGGCAGCTGATCGATGTTTCTCTCTCATCGATGTTTCTAACACTATCTCTCTCCCTTCCTCTCTGTAAAAAATCAACGAAATATATTTTTAAAAAAGAGTAGGCCTTCCTTTCCCTGGCTGCCAGCACTGGCTTCCCTCTGGCACCCAGGACCTGGCCTTTCCTCACAGCTCAGGCTTCATCCGGAAGGTCAGGTCGTCCGGTCTAATTAGCATATTATGCTTTTATTATTATAGATTATTATTTTGATTCCCTGTCACAAAGCCTGACCTGGTTGGTTAGTCTAAGCGTTACAAAGATTTCGCCATCTCAAAAGGCTCTTATGCCAATGCTTGTCGTCATCCCACCTGGCAATTTCCTTCACCTAACAACTGTTCGTGGTTGTCTCAGGACACATGAGGACTGAGAGAATGCTTCCTAATGCATGTGGCTTACTATCCAAGTAACCCAAATAGCGTCTTTCATAATCAGGATCGTATCGCCATTGCATGCTGTGTGTTGCTGTGAGACAGCAAATACAAAGGCACATCCGAGTACAGAGATTGCAGTAACAGTTGAATAAACATGCAATCCGATACCTCACATATGGCATGTCATCAGCCCCCATACCTTCTTCACAATCAAATAGGTTAATGCTATATCTACTTTTACTAGTATAGGTACAAATGTCTTTATCAGGACATTAATGTGCACCAAACCTCTCTCAATAAAACAATCATAAATAACAATCTTTTCTAAGCTGTCATGGAAGTTACTGTGTTTGTAATAGAACCATTCATCTAAGAGACAGTTGCCAAAGCTTGTCTCAACACAATAGTAAGCAAATCACAGAGCACAGAGGCAGACCCAGAGAAGAGGGTGGGCATGGAGTGAGTAATTAGGACCTTTGTATATGGCTGGGGGGGGGAACCCACAACTCAGCTTATTAACATATGGTAACTATTACCCCTGATGCTGCAAAGCTATGGGGTGATCAAGTACATTTCCCCCAGAGCATTTCTTTTAAGGTAACCTAAAAGTTCCCCTGGCCTTTGCAAAAGGAACAATGTCTGTGGAAATTTTCAGCTAATGACCTATTTCACTGGCTGTGAAGAAAAGCTGTAATTCAATTTTAAAAATTTTTAAATAAACTAAATGTCCTGGGCAGCAGGGTTCATTGTCACACCTTTCCGACTGTGCTCTAAAAGGCTAAGAAGGAGAAGAGAATATACTGATACAGAAAGAGGCTTTAAAGAAACAGCCATGTGGGCTTTGAAGAACCAACTTGATTTTATTATTTACCTAGAAGTGAAGCATTTGTGAGAGAAGAGAGAAGGTAAGCAGACCAAATAATCTGCAATGTATGCATAGCAGGTAAATATCAACCAAATAAGTCAAATTAATTACAATCAAACAAAAACTTATAACACACCCATAACGTCTCCATATTCATACACTGAACACCACCCACCTCTGCCCAAAGTCAATGGTAAGAATCTTACCAGAAATCTGTTAGAGAAATTAACATAGACATCAAAAAAATCTACCAACATTTTTTTAAAAAGAGGGCCCCAACCCTCTTACATACAAGTTAAATGACAAATACTAGCTCAGCAGAGATGTAGCATGTTAATCCCTGTTAATTCTGGTATGGCACTTTGCTGTGAGCATGTGGACATTGAAAGAATAGATTTCAATGCTCTCTTCTTCTCTCTCTCCCATCCCCATTTTACCATAATACATGAATAATGCCACTGTTAGTCTGGACAGCTGACTGACAGACCCAACTGGCCAAGGCAACTGTTGAACTCCCGAATGATGTCCTAAAACCTATAATAAGAACACCCTGTCCTGCTTCCCAGCCCCAGCACCACCTGTCCCCCAAGATCGCTGCGCTGGTGACCCATACGTGGACAAGAGAGCTCACTGGCATGGAGCCCTCCCTAATACTACCCTCCTGCCCACCATGACCCTGAGGCAGCTCCCCTCCCCCATAAACTCCTGGGGAACACACCAAAGTGAACCCGGGCAATATGGTTTGCTTCTAAGTCTCGGTATTTTCCACATTTTTCTTTAATGAGTACTCCTTACTCAGAATCAGAGGGAAAAAATAAACATAATATAACTTTTCCCTCCAATTCCAAAAGTAACATATGTTCACTATAAAAAAAAAAACTCTTATTAATACAGAAACATATAACAGAAAAGGAATGAATTGCCTACAATGCCTGCAGCAACCACTATGTCAATGTTGTAAATTCCTTCAGATTTTTTTCTATGATCCTAACGACACAATACATCTATATATTTAAATTTATCAAGTTGAAGGCTCTCTAAAATAGCACTTCTACTGCAGAGGTCAACAGAACACTACCATCATAATAATTATTACAATTATTATTATTAAAATGACCACTTTAAATGCTTACTATCAATGCAATGGGATGCAAATAAATAAAAAATTAGAGAAAAGCCTTCAAGTGAAATGCAAGACCACAGCTATCAGGGAGCATGGCGCTGAAGCTCTGTAAGTGGAAGTCAGCAAGAAAAGAACAGAGAGATGGTGTAGGAATCCAGGGCTGTGCTGCTGAGAACCAGAGTCTGTCCACTGCCTCCTCCCCTTGGATGTCAGGGAAAGCCATAGTCCTGGGGCCAGTTGATTCTGTCAGGTCCCCTCCATCATCATCTGTGACTCTGATTCAGATAAGTTGGCCCTGGATCTCCCCTCTCCAACTCCTTCTTTGGCAGAAACCCTGAAAGGGTGTGGGTTGGGGTCAGTTCAATCCATTCCTTGACCAAACACCCTTCTACTGGGACAGGGAAGCTTCCCCTAAGTGACAACTCCAAAATAGTCTTCCCTGCCTTTCCAACAGGCATGCCCCCAAGAGCTTATTCTCACAAAAGCATTCTTTTAAAATTCAGTGCAAAGCATTTTCTCATATATAACTGTAGTATTTTTCTCTCAACACTACTGAGAGGTGGGGAGAAATATGTTGATTTCCTCACTCCATGCTACACACAGAGTTTACATGGCTGCCCAAAGATACTTCCCTAATTGGTATAGCAGTTTTGGACTAGTCAAAGAATTTGGGAGATGGGAGGCAGGGAATGTTAGAATTGTTTTGTGACCCAGTCTTCCTTCTATCCCTGCCACCTGCTTTCACAAGGCCCACACCATTCACTTATACCTAAGCCTTTCCATTCACATCCATGGGTTTATACTCTCCACAAAGAAATTCTCCCAACATCTGGTTACTTTGGTATGTTTATTTATAAATTTATGGTGAACTTCAACATCAGTGATTAATCAACCCAATGCTGACGAGCCTCACAGTGTTTTATTTCCTCATCTCCATTAGCCATCGCCCACGTTCATATCAAGTGTCCACATTTGTGGCCACACCTTGAAACTCATCACCTGAAACCTCTCCACCTCTAATCTCAGCTGCTGCCTCTCCCATGCATGACCACAACCTCCTGTCCTGCTGCCCACTCCAAACACTGCATAGATTCTGAGCAACACACACACATCATGACTTACCAGCCCCTCCAGCTTCACCTTGTTCCTCTCCACTCCTAGACTGATACAGCGATACACTCACTAGCAACTTAGTACCTCAGGTCCCAAGCCTTGACAACTGTTAAAATATGAATAAACTCTAATCCTCTGATTATAAGATATCACATAACCATGCCAATGGGCTCCCCTCCCCTAAAAGTTACACTCTCTACCTTAAACAAAAATTAATTCCAAATGGATCATAGTCTCAAATGTAAAAAATAAAACTGTGAATCTCTTAGAACAGTGGTTCTCAATCTTTCTAATGCCACGACCCTTTAATACAGTTCATGTTGTAGTGACCCCCAACCATACTTCATAACTGTAATTTTGCTATTGTTATGAATTATAATGTAAATACCTGTGTTTTCTGATGGTCTTAGGCGACCCCCGTGAAAGTGTCGTTTGACCCCCAAAGGGGTCGCGACCCACAGGTTGAGAACCACGGTCTTAGAATAAAACATAAGAGAAAATCTGCAGAATCTATGACTAGGCAATGAGTTCTTAGACCTGACACCAAAAGTACAATTCATAAAAGGGAAAATTAATCAACTGCATCTCATAAAAATTAAAAACTTTTACTTTATGGGAGCCCATGTGAAGATGAAAAGATAAGGAACAGACAAGGAGAAAATATCTGCAAACTATATATGTGAGAATAAAGAACTCCCTAAGTTCAAACACAAGAAAATTAGAAAATTAGACAAAGGCACCAACAGATATTTCACTGAAGTGAATATATAGGTAGAAAATAAGCACATGGAAAGATCTTCCACATCATTAGTTATTATGAAAATTTAAATTACAACTACATGAGCTATCACCACACACCAATCAGTATGGCTAAAATAAACAACAGTAACAATACCAAATGCTGATGAGGGTGCAGAGAATCTAGATTACAGGTGAGAATATAGAATGGTATAGCTGCTCTGGAAAACAGTTAATAAAAAACTAAAGACACAACTATGATATGACCCAGCAACTACAATCCTGATCATTTATCCTACAGAAATAAAAGTTATGCTATCATAAAATCTGTAAATAAATGGTCATAATAGCTTTATTTTTATGGCCAAAAAGTAGAATGAACCCATTTGCCCAGGTAACTGATTAAACACACTGCAGTGTGTGTGTGTGTGTGTGTGTGTGTGTGTGTGTGTATCGTGGACTACCACCAAACAATAAAAAGGAACAAACTATTGATATATATGCAGCAACCTTCAGGGAATTATGCTGAATGGAAGGAAAAAAGCCATCCCAAAAGGTTACATACTGCATAATACCATTATATTACACTAGAGGCCCAATGCATGAAATTCGTGCAAGGGCTTTGGCCCCTGCCCACTGCAGCTTTGTCTGTAAAGGATGTCTGATTTAATTAGCGGATTATCCTTTTATTATTATAAATGTTTTAAATGACACTTTAGAAACAGAGCATCAATGAATGGTTGCCAGGAGTTAGGGAAAAGATGGGGGTAGGAGGGAATAGGATAGAGTGGGTATGGTTAGGATCTTGTGATACTGGGACTGTTCTATATATATATCCTCACTGTGGTGGTGAATACCTGAACCTACACATGAGACATCAGTTTAGAACTTCACATATATACACATACACACACACACACACACACACACACACACACACATGCTCATGTACACACATACATATTCACAAATACAAGTAGAATCAGGGAAATGTGAATAAGATCGGTGTACTGCTCAGAAATTCTTTTACTCACCCTATCCATGGATATTCCATTCCCCCACAATATCTCTACTAAGCTTACTCTTACTCTATTTTTCAAAAGCCCAAGCCCCACCTCTGCCTACATAATTTGTCCTCATCTGAAGAAGGGCAATCATTAGGCCCTCCCTGAACCCTCTACTCCTATGGTTATGTGTCAGAATACACACACACACACACACACACACACACACAAAATACCTTACTCCTTTTGAAGTTTCTCCTGGGTTTTCTTCCATCAATCATATTCTCAATTCATAAAATTTTCTCCCCTACGAACCAAATGGCTGAGTATTTCCCCTGCTTTAAAATAAGTCTTCCTTTAACTTTTTATAACCATCTCATGGCTCCTCCTCTGAGTGGCCAAATCTCTCCAAAAAATGGTCATCATAATGTTCCCTCTCGGTACACATTCATATACAATGAATAATGTAGTTCATTTCCTGTATTCAAATACTATAAAGACTGCTTCAAATGTTAGTCTCACACTCTGCTCATTTGTTTCTAAATCTAAAACTGTGGCCCTGTTCTCTTGGACCTAGGCTGTACTCTAGCCTAATGGCTCTCAAACTGGGTGGATTGCCCAAACTACCCACAGACCTTTTAGAAATAGAGACTCCCAGACCATACATACTCCCAGAGAGTGACTCAATTTGTTTATATCCATTCTGCTTTTGTCTTTTTGTTTTTTAACCTTTTCAAAAGCTTCTGCTGATGATGGTCAGGCTTGAGAATCACTGATGTGTGATCCTTCTTAAAAAGGCAATCTCTTTACTCTCCCAGGATTACAGACAATCCATTTAAAATCTATGCCAGTTTTAAGAGGAGACGCTGTGAGTCTATCCTTCGCAGGCCATATCACCCATTATCACAGTTTCAGGGATCACTTCTCTAAACAGGTCACCTTCATCTGGATGTCAACCCAGTACCTCAAGCACATGACAAAACTCAACTCTTCAAGCCTTTCCTCTCAACAAACCTGCTTCTCCTGTCTCCACTCCCCATTTTATTTAATAGTCCCTCTATCCTTACTACTACCCAGAAGCAGAACTCTGAAATCATCTCCAACTCCTCCTTCTCTTTCACAAACTAGATCCAGTCAGTCCTATTGACTCTATTTCTGAAACTTCCCCCACCAACACTGCCAGTACCCTGGTTAGGTCTCATCTTCTCCCACTGAACTATTGCAATAGCCATCTAACTTGTCTTCCTGCTTTCAGAGCTGGCTTTGTAAAACACAGGCTGAGTCACAGCTGTCTCCTTAAAAAAAAAAGAAAAAAAGTAATGGCTTCCCTTCCCTTTGTTCTCAAATGAGCACCAGATACCAGGAGGAGGCATTCGAGGCCCTCCAGGATGCAGTAGCAGCCCACATTTTCAAGCTCATCTATCTTCCTCCTCCACATACACCCTCATTTCTGAAAGCATCAGAGCTGTGTCCCTTTGAACTCTGTGCCTTTATCACACTGTTCCTTTAGGCTTGAATGCTTTTCCCTTCTCTCTCTTTCTAAAGTAACAAGTCTTAATCTGGGCTCCAGAAATCACCTAAAATTTTATAACTACACATAAATATTCATTTGTCTGCAGAAAAGATCCACAACTTTCTACAGATTTTAAACAGGTCTATATGCAAAGTAAGTTTAAAAAAAGAAAAGAAACAACAACACTCAGTGGCCTTTTACAATTCAAAGTTAGCTCAGATATATTTGTCTCTCGTCCATGCTCTTGCATTTTTAAATACATACTTGTGCATTCCCCAATCATAAATAGTCTCACTTTGAGTTGCCCTACCACTAAGCTGTGTATATCTCTGGTACAGAATATACTTCCTTAAATGTCAGTATTATAGTTAGTATACTGGCTTGGTTTCAAATGTAAGCTCCACCACTTATTTACTGTGTGACCTTGAGAAAGTAAGGTGCACCTCAGTTTCCTTAGCTGTAAAATGGGGATAATCACAGTATCTGTCATTGGGTTGTTATGAGGAACAAACAGACATCACACTCTAAAGCAAAGAGAAAATGCCCAGCACATATAACTGGTCAAACAGGTCAGTTATTTTCATTATTTTTTATCTGTTGTCCCCACTGTAGTCAAAGCACAATGCAGACCCTCAATGAATGATTTATGAATCCATGTCTTCTTCAGTCCCAGAGCTCACCCACTGCCACAGCAAAGCAGTTGCAAAACATAACTTGGTAATAATTTCCTCTTTCTTCCATATGACCAATTCCTGAGCCATTCTAATTAGCTATTTTTTTTAACCTGGATTGCACAAGGGCTCACACCTTGTGTATAAACCTCTGCATGGTCCCCACATATTCAACTTCCCAAACAAAATGCTGATGATATTGGCTTTGCTGTTCTCACAGGAACCAAACTATTTAAAAATCCCTCATTATTCATCTGTGCTTAAGATTCCAGAATTAACCCTTGTTCTACTACTGTGCCTATTAGGGCAAAAATCTTCCCTACCTCTTGAGCTAACATTCTCCAACACACATAGCAAAAGCCAGGGTTTCCTCCTTCCCAATCTGAAAAGACCATTAATATACAGACATCTTTCTCTTTTTCTTTCTCTTCTTTTTAGTCAGTTCTTTCAACAGTAGAGGCCCTGGGGTATAAAGGCTTATTTATTCACCTTCTTTTGTTTTAGTCAATGGTTCATGTATTCATATATTCAAGAAACATTACTGACACTCTCTATGTCTCACAAGACAGCAGGATGGGATCCCTGCCTTACGGAGGTTCCAATCTGTTCTAAGGATTTTCTTTTGTGCTTCCTATTTTTGGCCAGTTCATTTGAAATAATGCCCTGACACACAGGTCAGACCGAGAGAGGAAATCAAAGATGCCACATAATGTTTGGATGGAGAAATAGAAAAAATAACTTCATCTCAGGCCCCAATGGGGACTTTTAAGACCTGGATATCCTACAGGGCTCAGATGGTACAGCCATTTCCATATCAGGTCCTCTAGGCCCTTCAAAGACATAGACCACCTTCCTGGTCCTCAAAGTTATGTCATGATAGCCCACTGTCTTACAAAAGGACAACTTGCATTTCCTTGACCAGTTCTCCAGATCAGATGTCTGTCTCATTGCCTACACCAGTGGTTAGCAAACCATGGCTCATGAGCCACATGTGGCTCTTTGGCCCCTTGAAGTGTGATTCTTCCACAAAATACCATGGCCTGGGCGAGTCTATTTTGAAGAAGTGGCATTAGAAGAAGTTTAAGTTTAAAAAATTTGGCTCTGAAAAAAAATTTCAATCGTTGTATTGTTGATATTTGGCTCTGTTGACTAATGAGTTTGCCAACCATTGGCCTACACTGATTAGTGCACACTCACACCTACTTATGTGTGCACTCAGTCTGATGTCCCTTGTCTGTTCTGCCATCACTTCACTAAAATGGCCCCCTTCCCTAATCTGTCTTGTGCTTGTGTGAAGTAAGCAAAGGGGCAATTCCAACTCTTGTGTTCCCTGGCTAGCTGGTCTCAGGGCAGTAACTGGAGAAGGCTGGCCTAAAGATGCCTTCCTCCTCACCTTCTCTAGTCCACATACCTCAGCTCTCTAGGGCTCACCATTAGGCCTGGAATCCCAGCAAGAAAGGGGGCATCCCTGGAGCTGTGCTAAGCAAGGACCCTGAAAACACCAGAGAAAAAAGAGAAAGTCACTGGCCAGCCATCATTCTGCCCAGGCTGCCAGCAGGATCCTAGGGCACCAGCATCTTCTAGACAGCTTCCTGGCCACCATCAGGGCCAGCCTTGTGATCTAGGATCCTCCTGCTGTGTTAGTTGAGAAGCATTCTTCCTGCCAGCACTGGGCCAGGTGCCTTGGACAACAGTGGCCAAGAATAGGCTGCAAAAGGCTAAGTAGAAGGTGATCATCTTCAAAGAGCCCTCAGACTTCCCAGAAAGCTCTGGCACACAGCCCTGACCTCGGGTCAGTGTTTCCTGCAAGTGAACTTGTGATGGCTCCCTGAGGGCAGGGACCATATCTTCCAGTTGACAACCCCTAGCACTGGGCTGAAATGTAGGCGGCGCTCAATACTTACTTACTGAATTAATGTTTAATGACCTCCACTAAGGAAGGTGAAAGCACAGTGGAAAGAGCCCAGGTTCAGAGTCAGACAGACCTGGATTTGCAACTTTCCAGCTCTATCATTTATGCTAGTAATCTGCAAGCCACTTTACCCATCTTAGCCTCAGCTTCCTCATCTACAAGGTGGGGATCATAACACCCACCTCGAACTGTTTTTGGGAGCAATAGATGGAAATTATATGTAAAGGCTTTAATCCAGTCCATGGCAGAGAACATTTCTTGTTTTTTACTTGTATAGCTCTTACTGTATATCAGACACTGCTCAAATGTGGAGGTCCTATATTACAATTAGTCTTAATCCTTATAATGATCCATTGAAATAGGATCTATTTAAACCCCTTTTGCAATGGAGGAAATGGAGGCACACAAAAGAAAGCAACTTGCCCACATCTGATAACAGCAAATGGCAAGGCCAGGATCCATATTAATTTCAAAGTCCAAGATTTGAAGTGCCACACTTTTCCTTCTCTAAAGCAAGCAATCAATGAATGCTATCTCCTGTCCCTGGTTTGATGATGGGAGATATGTGACTATATAACTAGACTAGGGTTTTCAGTTGCCACAGGCATTCCTGGTGCAGCCACTGTGGGAAACAGTATGGAGATTCCTAAAAAAATAAAAAAATGGAACTGCCTTATGACCCAGGGATCCCACTTCTGGAAATATATCTGAAGTAGCCTGAAACACTAATTCAAAAGATATATGCACCCCTATGTTCACTGCACATTATTTACAATAGCCAAAATTTGGGAATAGTCCAAGTGTCCATCGACAGATGAGTGGATAAAAAAATTGTGGTAGCCCCACCAGTGTGGCTCAGTGATTTGAGTATCGACCCATGAACCAAAAGGTCACCAATTCAATTCCCAGTCAGGACACATGCCTGGGTTGTGTGCCCTGTCCCCAGTGGGGGGCGTGCAGGAGGCAGCCACTTGATGATGTTTCTCTTTAATTGATGTGTCCATTTATCTATTCCTCTCCCTTTCTCTTTCTCTAAAAATCAATAAAAACATGTTTAAAATTTTTTTCTGTGATAATTTGCACAATGGAATACTACGCAGCCATAAAAAAGAAGGAAACCTTATCTTTTGTGACAGCATGGATGGATCTGAAGAGTGGTATGCTAAGGGAAATAAATGAGTCAGAGAAAGACAAATACCATATGAGTTCATATATACTATATGTGGAATACTATATGTGGAATCTAATGAACAAAATTAATAAACAAACAAAATAGACTCATAGATACAGAGAATCGGCTGACAGCTGTCAGAGTGGAGAGGGTTTGGGGTGGGGGGTGCCTGGATGAAAAAGGTGAAGGGATTAAGCAAAAAACAAAACAAAACAAAACACCCTCATAGACACAAAGAACAGTATGGTGATTACCAGGGGGAAAGGGGAGTAGGACAAAATAGAAAGGTAAACAGGGAGATAAATGGTGACAAAAGGAGACTTCACTTGGGGTGGTGAACACACAATACAATTGACAGATGATGTGTTACAGAATTGTACACTTGAAACTTATATAATTTTATTAACCATTGTCACTCCCAATAAATTCAATAAAAAATAAAAGAAGTAAAACTAGAAAGGAAAACACAGAGAAAAAAAGAGAATGAGTATGCATCCTCTTCCTAATTATCTCTAATTATAACTACACATAGGGTGCCCAAGACAGAAGTAATCTGTCCATATAAGGACCAACCATATAAAGACTCAGCTTCCCCACAGACGAGGGAGCAGAGAAGGAAGTCAGCCGTTTGATGGCCCAAACCTCATCATAAAGAGCGCTTTCAGTTCTTCCCATCTATAAGATTGCATTTGCCCTACCTACTGCCAACCACAGAGGAAATTTCATTACCAAAATAAATCAGTGCTGCACTTGACCTTGCTTCTCCCATGGCTCTGGATTAGTGACATCACAATGCACTCTACAAATGGCTCAGAAATATCAGAATAATCCCCTCAAGTCAAAAACACTTGATAGTCCACTAAAAGGCATTAAATTATTTTGATTTTACTCCATGGAATCCAAAATGCTTTCAATGTTTTCATTTACAAAATGCTTAAGAAAGAAAGTATGCACTCTGGACCTTAAGAAACCTCGACTCCTGGTCTGGTTTGTGTCCTGATTCACTTATGGTAAGATGGGGAACAGGCCGCAAGCCAAGGAACAGTAGCTCTAGCCCACAGTGCTCACATGATTCAATCCCCCAGTGGCTGGGGCCTCACTTTGGAGGCTCCCAACTCAAACTTTCCTCGTCCTCAAAGTCATGAACAGGGCACAGGCAGCTCCAGGGCACCTGAAGCAGCCCCTCTTAAGGGGTCCAAGCTCCATCTCCCATGGCCTGGCTAACTATCATATTTCCTTCCAAAGTAGCAGTAGAAGCAAAGCTTCTCCATGCTGAGAGGAAGGTCAGGGGGAATGCTTTCTCTCTAAGGCAGATGCATGGAGTGCAGTGACTTCAGGACCACTGTAGCAAATGTATCTCCTGCACCCCCATATCAGGACACACAACCCTAACGCTGCTCACTCAAAAAGATGGCCCATTTTTAAGTCAGGTTGGTCACCAACACAGTCAATAAATATAAGGCTGATTTGTGTGGGGGAAGGTACAGAGGGCACTATCCATACAGAGCATGTGCTCTCAAGAAGCCTTCAGGCCAAAACTGGTTTGGGTCAGTGGATAGAGCGTCCACCTGTGGAATGAAAGGTCCCGGGTTTGATTCCAGTCAAGAGCATGTATCTTGGTTGTGGGCACATCCCCAGTGGGGGGTGTGCAGGAGGCAGCTGATCGATGTCTCTCTCTCATTGATGTTTCTAACATTCTATCCCTCTTCCTTCCTCTCTGTAAAAAACCAATAAATATATATATATATATAAAAGAAGCCTTCAGAATCTGGTAACCATGGGTATTAAAGATATGTTCCCACAACTAGCACCTTGTTTTTCAATGAACTGATTGAGGTACAAGTCACAAAATCACAGTATCACAAAATGGCAAAGTCCCAAGGACCCGTGGACATCATCTACTTTACCCTCTTTCTCTCCCCCCACCCGGGGGGGAAAAAAACCAAGATGCAAAAGGTAAGCTTGTTTGAGTTCACTATTGGTAGATGACTCAAATCCAAAACGTCTCACCATTCTACTTCCTAACCAGCTGACCCTGACATCCAATTACTAACAAGCGCTCTCACACCATTATTTTCACACACAAAAAAAGTATATTTATTATGAGGTTACCAGCAAAATGGTTAAATATACCATGGCTGGTACCTAAAAAAATGCACTCAAATGGAGAAAACAAAATTGAAGTTGAAAAGATAAACTTTTGCTTTGAATTATGTCCTCAGCCCTGAAACCTAAAAGGACAGTGCCTTTCCCAGTATTCCCTGTGACAAATAAAGGGCTGTTGTTATTCCCCATGAGGATTTCCAATAGTATGCCAATATTTTAGGTTACAGCAATTTCTGGGTAAACAAATGGGAGTTGTATAAGGTAAAGTAGCCTGAAACCACCTTCACTACCCATAATAAAATCAGTTTCAAAGAAGGCTCAAAGATTAAAGTGCTTTTCTCTGCCTTTAAAATGGGGAGATTTCATTTTTAGGTATGAAGACAAGACCCTGAAAACAAACAGCCAGGCCTAGGACAAATAGATCAGGAAAGATACAAACACACAGAAAATCAAAGGCCCTAAAACTTTCTACCACAGCAACTGTGATGTTTCATCCTAGGTCCATTTCAGCAGACCCAATGAAGCTTCTATGGCTACAAAGGATTACATGAGAGCATAAAACAAATTCTGAAGGTTTGGGTTCTCTCTCCCATTCCTACTGTGTGTGTGTGTGTGTGTGTGTGTGTGTGTGTGTGTGTGTGTGTGTTTGTGTGTGTGTGTGTGTATGTATGTATGAGGGGGGGAGAACACACTAGGAGGGGGGAGAGAGGGGGACTGTGGAGGGAGGGAGGAAGAGGGAGGACGACAACAACAGGCTTAGAGACTCTAACGTTGCAGAAAGCAAAATTTTCCTTGTTTCCATTACATCATTCAAGTTGGAGACAGGGAGGGTGGAGTGGGGGCACAGCTGGTGGCAGCTGCACCACCATCTGCTTTCTCCTTAGCAGTGTGTGCTAGTTTGAGTTGCAGCCTCCTATGGCTCCTGATAGAGGAGGCACAGTATTAAAGGTACAACAGCCTATTATGAAAAGCTTTCAAATTATTGAGAAATAAATCACTTTTATGATAAGTTAACCTCAGGTAGGCTGCTAAGCCAGTTCTCTTTGAGTTTAGGATATTTGTTTGCATCTCTTTAGACTCAGCTATAGTGCAAACTATGTCAACTCAGTGTGCTCAATTAGACAAGTAGAATATACAAGCAACCACCTGCCATCTGCTTCCCAAAAGGTAAGCAGCCAAAAAAAGCATTAACAGAAGGACTGGGGAATGCCCAACCCTAGTAGGCAAGCTCTGGAGTTTGGTATCCTAAGCCATCTGATCAACCAGTCTTGTCCTCTTGGATAGTCATGGGGTTTCCTTCAGAACACACTGCCTGGCATCCCTTCTAGAAGGGGAGATGGGTGAGAATAGCCTGGGAAGAGAGGGGTTAATGCCCTGTCTGCCATTCAACTGCAAACCAGCAATGAAACTGCAAACAGGTGGTCTGATTAAACCATACACATATTTTATCTAGTCTATACAGGGTCATGTTAAAAAAAAAAAAAGTGCTGACTTTTCAAAATGAGTTTTCCTATATAAACATCTATATTGCTAGCTCTTCCGGGGGGGGGGGGGGGAATTAAGCTATATGGCATCAGCAGACCCCTATTTCAGTTTTCTGGAGGTAAGTGGCTGCACTTTCTTCCATTAGTCATGCATTCTGAAGAACAAGTCCCCACACTGGTGTCTCAAATGCCATTGCATCTATCTATGTTCCCCTGGACCTAGAGAACTTTTGATATAATGTCACTGAGCATGGAGAGGGAGAAGAAACCCCCAGGGAATGATTTACCAACTGTCCTTTACTGATTCTCCTCTATAGTTGAGATTTAGTCCCTTGGATGGCCAACTAAAATTCTGCCAAGATCATTTAACACAACATAATGAACAAATCTAAGTAGAAGGCTAGCTACAATGACCGTTCAATACAAAAGCAGGTTGCAGCGTTTCAAAGAGGCATTCCAGACCACTTACCATACATCTTGCCTTCATCTGATAAGATGATTTTCCTCCTCCCACAGGGTGGATAGATAGCCAAGGCTTCCTGAAAGCTCTGCTCAATGTCAGGACTCCAGACCCCTTCCGCATCATTGTCAATTGGCTTATCTGCAGAGTCACTCATCCTTTCCATGTTTTCGGCAGGGCTCTCGCTGCCGCTCCAGCTGCTGGGCTCAATTTTGGCGGTTGGGTTTTCCAAGCCGAAGCCTGGAGCCTTTTCAAGAAAATAAACCTAATAAAGGAATAAAAATATAGTGTGATAAGGATGAGGTAACCACCAATATACTGCTCTTTGCTAGTTTCATTGTACATTCTTCAGTTGGCAGATCTGCTTGAGAATAACTGCTAGCAGAGAGTATGAAATTTTGAGACCCAAGTGGACTTTTTTCTTTATGTATTCATGTTAGGCAATCAATACATAAACATAATGGTGGACAGCAGCTGTATAATCTTCGCAGATGAGAGAAAGTTTTCATCCAAGAATAGTACTCACTCTGAGTTGCAAGTTCACAGCGAACTATACAAAATCATTTACTAAGTGTCTACTATCTACCAGGTGCACGCTGTTCAATAATAATTGAATCTCCATAGCAGAACAATTTTATTTAAAAGAAAATAAAGTAAAACAAATGATGTCTGCCTCACTGTGGCCATCGACATGGTAACTCTGAAATGTTAAATCATCCAAATATTTGTCACTGAGATTACCCAGATATGAGATGGTGGCAGAGTAGAAGGAAAGGAGATTATTTTGTTATCACAAAACTCCCTCTAATATGACAGCTGACTTGGATCTGCCAGTCTACAGCATTTCTCTGTGGGATATTGAGCCTGAACAGTCAGGTCACGTTGCTACTGTCAGCTTCTAGATTGTAACCTTGAAGCAAGAACCAAGTTGTGCTCATTCCTGCCTCCCCTGCAACAGCTACAAGAGGCCAGCACACTTACAGAAAGAAATGGTTTACACCTACATGGGCACTTCGGTAGCCTACTTGGAGAATTCCTGATCCTAAGAAAACGGTGGGGGAGACTTTCATTTCTTTCTCTATAGCACTGAATGTTACAGGACCAAAGAAATCTTTCTCAAAGGTTTATTCTTTTTAAAGTGTGCATGAAACCTATGGTCTTAAAGCTTTCCACATGAATATTAAACTGGCACAAACAACCATGTGAAAATGATCTAATCCAGTACCCCCTGCTGTCCACACACTAACATATCAATATTCCTTTGTTGAAAAGGCATAAGATCATTAATTAAAAGGCTTCCCCCCAAAGGGGAGAACTGTTCCTAGTAACTGATCGAAGAAGGGAGATAGCAGGGTCACAGTAGAGAGAGCTTAGTGGGCCCCACCATTCCCTGCCTTCTCTCCCCATCAAGTCCATACAACATTACAACAGAGGCAGCCAGGAGGGGAGCAGGTGCTGGCCCCACCAGGCACCAGGGACCGCTCTGTGCTCCAGGGCAGTTACCTGAGAGCGAGCAGCCTGTCTTCTTTCTTTCTCCTCCCAATTGTATCCCTTTCCTCTGCCCTCCCCCACCAGTGTATATCAACAGATCCCAGGTGCAGAAACTCTGAGGCACATGAACATTACACAATTAATGGTACAACTAGTGGGTGATTTTGGCTTGGTACCCTGACAACTTTTGAGATTTGGCAGCACCTGGATAAAAGAAACCCCCAGGTTGTCTGCCTTTAAATGCTGCCACAGATCCATCATTCAAAGAACTTGTCAGCAAAATATTTACTACTTCTTACCAACACATGTACATTGGCACCGGACTTTAAAAACTGCCAAATGCTGAGGTATAAATTATGCCACAAGAAAGGGTTTTGTGATTAACCCCCAGATGAACTCTGCAATGCCTGCAGTGTGGGCCTTTTGAATTCTCAAATTATTACATTTTTTGTTGGAATCTAAGAGTCTTATAAAATTCAAGCTGAGCTGTATGCTCCCCTAGAGTCTGTTCGAGCTACAAAGCAGTTTATTGGAGAAATTATGAGAATACGAGTGAATGCTTTGAGCAGTGGTTAATCCGTTGTCTCCCTTTCCACCTAACCCCCCACCTCTCACCCTCACTACCCCCAAAACAAAACAATAGACATTACAAAAACACAGGCTAGTCTCTGAGCTTTGGGCAGCTCAGAGAGCCACGTTTTAAGATAAACAGTAATGTACTCAGCATGCAACCACTATGGTAGAGGGACAGAATCCAGGACAATGAGGGCCAGCAAATGGACTAGGGAACTTTACTTGCCTAAAAGAACATCACCATGTAACTGAGAGCCTCAGAGTCTTCAGACCAAACTCCCCAACACTGCCCTAATCCAATGCTTGCAGTCCCCTCTAACACTTCTCAAGTGGTCATATAATCTATACATGAACATCACCAATGACAAGGAATCCTCTACCTCCATATTGACATGTTGAAATTCTTCCATCTATTAGCTGGGCTAAAGCCCATGTACAGGTTAACTTCTATACTAATCCATCCCTTGCAGAAGCAAATCTCCCCCCAAACACCCATTTATATGCAACAGAAGCAGCCCTATTGTGTCCTAGACTAGATATAATTCATATAATACCCGACACAGCCCTCATGAACGCATCCCAGTTTGTCCATGGCCCTCAATAAATGACGCTCAGAGATTGACTAGTATCCACAAAACCTCTAGGCTCCCACACTCCACGTGTTATTCCTGAATTCCCTTTTCTAGCGCAACTGGTTTAGGAGCTAAATACAGAGGTTTATTTACAAATCCCATTATTTTAGCCTACATGGTTCAAAGCTGGTAAGACTTTATTGAACGTAATTGCAAGCTTAGTGTTCTTAGATACTGAACATCTTCTGAAGAGCTGGCTGTCACATGGAGAGGGTGATGACCCATTCTGTGGAAGTTCTAAGATGATTCCAGCTGGACATAAGAGAAAAGTTCCTGCTAGTTGAGCTATTCAAACAGGGGTGGGCTGGCTGCCTTAAAGACAGATAGCAGTCTTGTAGACAATCCCTTGAAGTTACCTCTAAAGCTGGGAGTCACACCGTTGGATGTTTAGGGAATGCAGTATTAGCATTAATTGATCCATCCACTTAGTAAACACAGGCACTGTTCTAAATGCTCGCATGTTTTTATTCATTTACTGCAAAGGGAAGAACTCTGTGTCCAGACCCTTGCAATTTGGTCAACTGGAGCTCAGCAGGATGGAATTACCTACTCTGGACAAGGGCCAAGACACAAACCCCAGAAGCTACCAGATACATAATCCACGGAGTTATACAGGCCCTTGGTTTTACAACCCAATTGTAAGATGAGGCCCTGTATGGGCAGAGAGTTTCCAATCACAAGACTGGGGCTGGCTGAGAAAAGCTCCCCGTACTGAATACTGAAATAACCATTCTGGCATTCTATCCCTCAGATCCCTTCCAGACCAGCTCAAAATCCACCTCATCCTGGAAACTGTCCTTCTATCTAGTGGCTCAGAGTATCAGCCACACATTAGGAGTGTCCTAAAAATGTGTGGCATTGATTAAATACCATCCAATCTACCTGGTTTCCACATACACGGCAAGAAGCACCTGCTTATTACAAATAATAAGATCTAATCAAGTGAATTATGTATAGAATATCTGTGCTATAGAGCTGATGCCCACCTCCTTATCCCTCCTTTGAGCAAGAGTTAACTTTCACACAATTCAGTAAATGAAGAACAACATAGAATTGGGGATGGGGTTGGCATGATATTCAGGCTCAAACTAATCTAGACTCCAAACCTGGCTCACACACTGGCCATGTAGTCCAGACTAAAGTAGTTAATCTCTCAGAATCTCAGATTTTATTTGTAAAATGGAGATGATAAATATAATCCCAACATAGGAAAACCATTAAGGGGTGGAGGGACTCTATCTGACAGGCTTGTCGTAAAGATTTAAAGATAATGAGTGAAGGTGCTCTGTCATCTGTAAAACCATGACCAGGTGTTCATTTGTGTTTAAGTCTATTATCTCTAGACAGTGGTATGTGCCTTGTAGTGCCCAAATACCTACTGATAATGGGATGGTGAAGAAATGAAGGTACTCTCCTAATGGCTCCCTTTGGGAAATAAAGTTGCAAAGGATCTTTAGATTACTAAACAAAAACTTTAAATTTGTAACAAACCCTTCTATTTCTAATACTTATATAAACCTATAATTATATTCACAGGTTCAATAATTTTCATATTTTTCTGTGAAATTTGGTTCAAGGGAACAATCACAGACCTAAATGAATGCCTAAAAGGAAAAAGAGAAGGGAACTTTCGTTGCTGAAATTCTACTATATATCATGTAGCCCCTATGTGCCTCAGTTTCCATCATTAACATTTTTCTAGAAGTTCTTTTTCTGAAACTCTTCATAGCCACACTATAATAAACTCCAAAAAGAACTGTTAACAGGCCAACAGCCACACTTCCTAAATGGATCATTATTTTACAACTAACCACTGGCACTCTAAGAAAAGCAAAACGAGTACAACGGAATGACATCATATGTATATTTGACCAATCCGCATTTTAACTTAAGAGCTGAGGACAGATGGGGGTGAGAAAGTCAAATACAGGTGCTTCTGACACCAACTGTATTCACAGAACGTATAAACAAGGATATGATGGTGGAATCTGCTGTTCCTTCTTAATTCTTATGGATCCTTCATAATGCAAGCATCTCATCTACGTGTGGGTGATTTAAGAGCTTTTAAATAAAAGGGTTAGTTTTAACTAATTCTCATGATTCACAAAATGTCACTGAACATGAAGGTCACACAAAAAATCATATCCTTTGTTGAAGCCAATGTCTTAACACTCTTTGAGACAAAAAGAAAGGAGTTGGACTAGGAATTAGGACTCTGTCTCTATTTGAGTAACCCAGGACCATGTGGTACTCGCAGCCCCTGAGTGCCTCAGTTTCCATCATTAACACTGAAGGAGGCTAACTTAGACATTCATCCCCTTATGGTCCATAGACTCAACTAATATAACTCAGTATGTTGGCTTATTATTGCCTCCCAGCCATTCACACTCCAGTGTCTCTGAGGGTAGGGACTGTTCAAATCACCACAATATCTGCAGTGCTAGCACAGCACCTGGCATAATAAATATTCCAAACAAAGAAAGAAGGAACAAACCAACAACCAGATGACATGAACATTCTTTGACATCATGACTAAACTTATCATCAAGCTTCACCCTGTCCCTGGCTAAGGTTCTTATGAATAGTAAGAGCCCAAAGGAAATCTCCAAATTAGGAAGACAGACTTAAGTCTAACACAGTTTGGATAACGAAGTTTTGGCTTTCTGAGCCAATTTCTTCTTTATTAATCATGATTACTGACAACTAACAGTTCGTGTAAAAAGGACAAATATGGTTTGGGTCCTCTAGCAGGTAACCTTCTTCTAATACAAACATTTTGAGTGGAATTGTAAGTTTTGAGATACAATATTTTATCTTTGCTTTCCCTTTCCTTTGACCAACAGTGAAGATAACAGCTTTAAGAAAAATCATAAGGGAGGCAAACTGGTGAGGGTATAAAGACCAGAAACTAAAGAGGTAGCCAAAAAACAAAACAAACAAACAAAAACATTCAAAAAAGGTAAAATAATAATAATAATAATTTTTTTAAAAAAGATAGCAAAGCAAATCTGAGTGAGAGGTGAGTGAAAAAGGCAACATATAGGGAGTTGTGCTGAGAGCAAAGCTGAGAAAAAAAGATTTTTAAGCACTCAGGACATGGTGAAAGCAGGCACAGGTGGAGGCCACTTTAGGGCTTAAAGAAAGAGAATCACATAGTTGTAATGATATTTGTAGGAGACAACTTGACCAAGCATTTGATGGTTCAAAGTTCACTGTGATCTTAGTGAAAGCACAAGTTTTTCTCATAAGAGGAAAGCTGACCTCCCACAAAAAAGACTGGGAATGAAGAAGCTTTACTTCCAAAATAAACTGGTACCTGAAATCCAAATTCATCCTGCTCCCAATGAGCCAGGTTTCGAGCACAATGCCTAAAGCTTTCACCTAGAGGTTCTTAGTTAATCATTGTACTACCCTTGTTGGGTATTATCCCCACCTTATGAGGTCCAGAGGTTGACCAGTCATACACTTAACAGATTTTAAATCTAAGAGACATTTCTCCAGAGAGAATGCTCATCCCATGGGAACATCAGACTCACACTACTTTGCTCACTAGCTGTAGGCCGGATTTCAAAAGGAGGCATGTAGGCAGTGCTGAGCTTTCAGCTTTGTCCATGACTGACACCATCAAGCACAGTCTAATTAATTCATAATGAATAGTGATGATACTGACTCACCTCCCTGAGTAGCTGGGAGGAATGTCAGGCACTAATGATGGTTAATCGTTTTTGCATATGTAAAATGGGGCAGGTTATTATTTTCCTACCATTTCAGACACTAGCCAAACTTGCTAACAAGTGGCTTGAGAAATACAAGGATCAGCAGCCTGGCTATGGAAGGCAGCCTCCAGAGAGATAGAACTACAGAATGTAAGTCACTGTCAATGAGAGAGCAGATCTTTTAGGAAATGCTGACACTAAGAATTGAGGCCACATCTGCTCTGGAGTCAATATCAGCCAGTGAACCTGGGTGTCATATACTCCAATTGTCAACAGGTTCCCTCTAATTTCAGCAGGAAGGAGTGGATAATTACTCCTTCTCATTTTCAAATATCACTCCCCTATCAACAGGACCCATCAACACGCCAATACCTCTTCACCAAGCTCCTAATGCTGGATACCCATTAGAGAACTTAGCATTGCCCTCCTGAGATGCTCTAATTCTCTGCTCCATCGGCCCTATGCACTTGCCCAGGTGACAGCTCAAGAAAGGTTTTGATTGATTTCATGCTCTACAGCTCTGTTACCAGCCTTTAGGGCAGTGGTTCTCAACCTGTGGGTTGAGACCCCTTTGGGAGGTTGAACGACCCTTTCACAGGGGTTGCCTAAGACCATCGAAAAATGCAGATATTTATATCACTATGCATAACAGTAGCAAAATTTCATGGTTGGAGGTCACCACCACATGAGGAACTGTATGCAAGGGTTGCGGCCTTAGGAAGGTTGAGAACCACTGCTTTAGGGGAATAACCTTCTCTACCCCCTTAATGAATCTGTTAGCCTCTGAGAACAGAAATTCCTGCTTCTTCTTTTCTCCCACTACACCACCAGTCAAGCTAATCACTGCTCTCCTTCATCAGTAGACCCCTTCAAAAAAACAGCCACAGACTTAGGTCCAGGCAGTCTATCCCATCTGACTATTTCAAAGTGAAGACTGGACATTGAAAGAGTGCACTCATAAGGGGAGCGTGTGTGTTAGATGACATGACTTGCAGGCTGAGGTATGGATCCTGGGAGGTGGACAATTTAACCTCAGGAAGCACATTTCAAACCCGAACACAGAAGTTTCTTTGCTGCTCTAAGAGAAAAAATGTCATGGAGTTAGCAAGTAGCCTTCAACAAACATTTTGATAGGAAAACATATAAGCCCCTTCCCAGGTGTAACAGTCAAAGGAAACCACAAAATTAAATCCCCCATTCCAATAGATGTGTATTGTGGACATATGTTTGAGGTAAACTTACCAATCATACTGCTTACCAAAAACAAAGAAAACAAATACCAAGAAAATAATACTCTTTAGTCACTATAAACTTTGGGTACTATAACCCATAATTTCTAGTTGGTAAGATTCACCATATTATCACAATGCCGTAGCATTTTAAATGACAATGAGTACAAATTCAAAATAAAAAGTAAACAATTAATATTTCAAAACATATCAAAATGTGAGATAAATACATACACTGCTTTTGGCCAAACCTTAAGACAAGCGTTTTAAGAAGTTTCATATCAGCCCCCTGCCCAAGGGAATGCCAATAAATGGGCCTCGGACACTCAGAGTGCTAGTTCCCTGGGTGGCAAATCTATGGGTAATAACTGGGGTGTCATCTTTCTTACAAAAGGCCAGCGGAGACTCACTCAATGTTACACAGCCTGTTGACAGCCAACTTAATGATATGTTGGCTCTGGACTGACTCTGAATCCCAGTAGCTGACCTGCCTAGAGGCAGCTCCTTTGGCAAAATTCTAATTCTGCTACATAGCGAAATTGGTCCCAGGCCTCCTTCTCCAGCTTCTATGACTTAGGATGCTTCTCTCATTCTGGACATCTACCTTGAGTTATTTAGACATCATGGTGGGAGACAGAGGCAACAGGTAAATACACAATTTACTTTGGATGAGGTTGTAAGCCAAACTATAAGGAAAACTGGAACCAAGATGGCATTTTAAAGTGCTGAATTGTGAAGTCCAAGTCTTTGGTTCTTCGACTAAATACCTACACTGGCTTTCAACTACTCTCCAAAGATCCAACTGATCCACATGGATTTCATCAGCATTCACATCAGAGGATCCAAAATCTAAGCTCTAGCCTGCCCAGAAGGAAAGAACTCCTGTTTCCTGTCAACTTTGGGTAACCAAGAACACAATTTGTCCCTTTCCATCATCTCAAACATCAGAAATATCACTTATGAGTGTGAGTGTTGGGTCTGGTCTATCTGCCTTTAAATATCCATTTCTAATGGATCTGAACATACAGATCCTGATATGCTACCCAGGTCATACAAGAGTATTTTTTGAGTCCCAAAACATGATCATACAACTCGTTGGGAGCAGAAATAGAGTTTGTGTGACCTCTAGGACTGAGGACAGTGGAATGTGGCATTAACACTAGATAAAAGAGAGACAATACAGAACAACAGAACTAGTTTATATGATCCAGTACCTTTCTGACTCCATAGTTACCTTAGAAGAAAATTTATTCCAGGAGCTCTGAATAATTGCTTTCATTGAATTATGCTTTTATGTAATGTCATTAGCATACTAGAAAACAACCTGTGAATTAGTCACTGGATTTTCTACAAGGATGTTGGGGTATCCCTTTCATTGAATCACACAGGTTGCTCTTGACAAAAACTTCAAAGGAGAGTTTGATAAAACACCAAACACCATGTGTTTGTACCTTGTGGCTAATCAGCTAGTCCTTGACTTTCTTTACTCATTGGCTACCAAGGTGCATTGACCCACTCTGGCAGAACCCTCAGGGAAAGCACAGAGGTTATTTTAGTAGACAAATTTGGTTGCATTCCTAAATCCACTTTAGGTCCTACCTCTACTCCTTTCTTTTTCTTTCTTCTTTGTCCTACTTTTAATTTAAGCTATTTTAAGGCCTTGCAAACTGCCTTAAATTCATTCTAAAATGAGATAGGAGAACTATTTTTGTTTTATAATTACCTCCCTTTCCTATGTCTCCCACCCAGGTGCCAAGTACTAGAGAGATAGATGGACATGAGTAAATGTGTAACCCTTCCCTGCCCTCGAGGAGCACCCTTCCACAGCAAGGAGACAGATAAAAAAGTTAATTATCTTTTAAGATGTAAGCCCCAACTCCTGCCTGAATGCCAGTAGCACCTTTGCTCCCTCACTGTGTAGGAATGACTTGTTTATGTGTCTGTCACCCTTGCTTGTGGCTTGTGAGACCTTTGTGAAGTCCATTCCTTTAATCATTTTTCTATCCTGGGCATTTAACGGAAGGTCTAGAAAATAAATGCTCCCCCAAAATAGTAAGCAAAAGGATGTCTAAATAGTGAGTCCATGAGTAAATAAATGAACAATGTACATGAATATAAGATGTCAAAAGAGGAATAAAGTGCTATTTGAGGACAGAAACGGGAGTGGATTCTGTCTCTTGAGTCAACAACAGCCTCATGAGAGGTGACATTTAGGCGGGTCTTGCAGACTGAGTGGATGCAGCAGGCTGACCAGGAGAAGGGCAATGAGAGGATGCTCAGAGATGTCCATGGAGGGAAAGTGGTGCAGAAAGGGCAGAAGAAGACAACAGAAAGGTTGGGGAAGAAGCTGGAAAAGTAAGCTCCACCAGGCCACAGGGGACTGCCCATGTAACAGGTCTGTACTCTTTCATACAAAGGCAAAAGAAATTTGGGGTAAAGAACAAATAATTTTATAAATTTGGAATCACAACTTTTAAATCGAAAGCTTTTTCAGTGTGCCAGGCCAGTTCTCTAGATAAATTCAAGTGATACAATGTGGCATATCCCTAAGCTTTTCAAATTGATGAAAGCATATTAATTCACCAAAAGAGAGAGAGAGGAAAAAAATGGCAGTGGAATAGATAAATGTGTCCTGAGCCTTGTCCTGGAGCAGATAAAAAGAACAGCTGAGGGTCACATAGACTGGAGTGTTTGTTGGCGAGTTAAGAGACAGCTATATTCCAGAAGAAGGTGGGGGACTGCTGGACGGGGCTTTCCTGACCAGGCAGCCGCCACTGCTGCTGGCTTCCCTCCCGGAACCATCTTGAAGGGGAAAGTAGATGTTATTGGAAGCCTGAAAATCTACATCTGTGACACCCACCAAATAGCTGCGAACCCCAGAACATGGGTCCCCAATAGGCGCAAAAACACAGATTCAGAGGAGCTCTACACTTCACCACAGAAAAGTCGAATTTCAACTGGGATAAAGTGAGGTCTCTGGTTCTGGCAGAATAGAGAAACACATGTACTGCAGGAGCTGGAGGACTGGGGGAAGTCTGTACCTAGAGACATCCAAGGCTGTTGGGGCTGGCCTGATCCGTGAATATGAAAGGGTGTCCTCAGAGGTGCTAACAGAGGGGATCTCTAAAAAGCAACCCATTTTGATCTGACTCAAGACAGCCTGGGTGTTTTAAAAGTGTGCCGTCTGCTTGGACATGAGGGGGAAAAGGGGACAGTGCAGACTATCATGCAGATCTGGAGTTTGCACACTTGTGCTTTTTCCTCTTCAGATACTTGCTTCTGATTGCTAAGCCCAATACATAGGCTCACCCAGTTGGGGATACCCTAGGAGACTGCAGGGGAAAGTTGTTTTTCTGGAACCTGGGGATCAGAGACGGGAGTGACACTCAGAGAATCAGCTCTGGAGCAGCCCATTCCCACAAACTGGTATTGAATGCCACAGGGAAAGCATGATCTAAGTAGTGGCAACAGAGGACCTATAGACCCGTAGGTCATTCCAGAAACACTGCCACATGGGGGCTGAATCTCAAATTGACACTTGTGTAATCACAAATGAAGGAATACAAGAAATTAAGATACATTGCCTGCTTAAAAACAGGACTGGCTTACAACACTGAAGAGTAGCAGAATACAGGGAACTGCAAAACTGTCCTGACTTGGAAACAAGCGTGCCAAACAGAATAGAGGAAGTGAATGACCTTCACTATTGTACATTTTATTTTATTTTATTTTCATCTTTTACTTAAGAAAATATTTTTTATTTTTTCCTCACTTGATTTTACCTAATTATTGCAATTTTATTTTCAATCGGTATTATTATTACTATTTACTTTTTTTTTAAGTGTCATTTTATTTTATTTTTATTTTCCTTTGGGATTAGTGTTCTACATTCTATTTTCGTTTTTCCTTTAGCATCATTTTACTCTATCTCAACTCTACCTTTATGCCATCACTATCTTCCTAACTTTTCCTCTTTTGTTGTCCTGTTTCTTTTACTCTTTCTCAACATTAGATTTTCCTTATTCTCTTTTTTACTGCCTTTTAAAATTTTGTACTACTTATATATATACTTTCCAATCCCCTGCTCCAAGTCCATACACACCTCTCTCTTCTGTGTCTTCACTATCCAAAAAAATGTTTTTCTCTGTATCCTTTTGATGTTGTTTGCTTGAATATTGATTATAACAATTTTTATGCTTTTTTTGTGAGATTGATTTGCTTATTCTTTTGTTTTGCTTTGTTTTGTTTTTGTTTGCTTTGCTTCTGTTTTTTTGCTTCTGTTTCCCTCACCCTTGCTTGACATTAGGTGTTGTCTATAGTTTGTATTAATCTCCAAATGTTGCTGGCATTTGTTGGGATTAGTGGCTGTTCTATTGGAGTTTTCTCCATATATATATATATATATATATATATATATATATATATAGTTTGTTCCCCTTTTCTTTTTCTCTTTCTTTTATCTATTACTTTTTTTTCCTTCTCTCAATTTCATTTTGGCACTCTTTTCTCTTTTTCTCTCTCTCTTATTCTCTCTTATCTCCTAATTTGCCTCTCTCCTGGTGGTCACCTTTATTTGGGGTTATTAATATCATGAATACATTTCTGGTCAATGCCTTGTGCATTGTACCTGGTTGTATTGTACTTTATGCCTTTAAATCAACAGAGGAGAGAGGGAACCACACCTTTAGAAGAGAGACCTGGAGAAGAAATTCCAAATTTATAAAATTATTTGTATCGGGGAGACAAAGAAACAGCCCATATATGTAAGAAAATCAGGCATCACCAGAAACGGAAGTAAACGAAATGGAGGCAAGCAACCTGTCTCAGAGAAAGAACTCAGAGAAATGGTTATAAGGTGGCATAAAATAATGGAAGACAAGTTAGACAATATGAGTAAGAACCAAGAGAAAATGAAGAAACAAGAAGAAATGCAAAAAATGACATTGCTGCTTTAAAGAACTCAATAGACTAGAAGAAGCAGAGGACCGCATCAGTGAGCTAGAAGACGAAGTAGAAAAAAATACCCAAGTACAGAAGCTTCTAGAAAAAAGAAATTAAAAAGCAGGAGGAGAGCCTAAGGGAACTTTGGAACAACATAAAACAAAACAACATCCACATAATAGGGGTACAGAAGAAGAGGAAACTGAGCAAGGAATAGAAAAACTGAAGAAATAATGACAGAAAAGTTCCCTGATATAGAGAAAAAAAAAAACACACAAATCCAAGAAGCCAACAGAGTCTCAAGCAAAATGAACCCCAAAAGATCGATACCAAGCCACATTATAATTAAATTGCCAAACACCAACAACAAAGTAAGAATAGTAAAAGCGGCCAGAGAGAGACAGATAGTTACCTACAAAGGAAACCCATCAGACTAGCGACTGATTTCTCAACAGAAACTCATCAAGACAGAAGGGAATGGAATGAAATATACAGAATCATGCAAAGGAAGGGCTTGAATCCAAGAATACTGGTACTCTGCAAGGTTATCAATCAAAATTAAAGGTGAAATCAGGAGCTTCACCGACAAAAAAGGACTAAGGGAATTCATTACCATCAAACCAGCAATTCAAGAAATGCTAAAGGGTCTGCTGAAAGAAAGAAAGAAGGGAAAGAAAGGAAAGGAAAGGGAGAAAGAAAAAAAAGAAAGAAAGAAAGAAAGAAAGAGAGAGGGAAAGAAAGAAAAGAGAGAAGAGAAATAGAAAGCAAAGAAGGAACACAGGGGTAAAGAATAGAAATGGTGATAAATAAGTACCTATAAATAATAAATTTAAATGTAAAATGGATTAAATGCCCCCATCAAAACACATTGGGTAATGGATTGGATAAGAAAACAAGACCCATATATCTGCTGTCCACAAGAAACCCACCACAGAAAAAAAGACACAGACAGACTGAGGGTGAAGGGATGGAAAAAGGTTTTTCAGGTGAATGGAAATGGAAAAAAAAAAAGCTGGGGTAGCAATACTTACATCTGACAAATTAGATCTCAAAGTAAAGGACATAAGATAAGGGAGGCCACTTCATAATACTAAAGGGAGCAATCCAACAAGAAGAAATAACTCTGGTAAACATATAAACACCCAATACAGGAGCACCCAAATACATTAAAAAACAAAACAAAAAACTCCTGGAGGATTTTAAGGGAGAGATTGACAGCAATACAATCATAGTAGGAGACTTTAATACCCAACTATCATCATTGGGCAAAGCCTCTAAACAAAAAATCAGCAAAGAAACATCAATCTTAAATGACTCACTAGACCAGAGTCATTTAAGATGATATCTTC
The DNA here is from genome assembly GCA_011751065.1 of Lasiurus cinereus. Lineage (NCBI taxonomy): Eukaryota > Metazoa > Chordata > Mammalia > Chiroptera > Vespertilionidae > Lasiurus > Lasiurus cinereus. The sequence goes on from JAAGEH010000135.1 coordinate 4,626,935, forward strand.
AGAACACTTCACCCCAAAGCCACAGAATTTACATTCTTCTCAAGTGCACAAGGGTCATTTTAAAAGATAGACCATATGTTGGGTCATAGGCAAAGTCTCCTCAAATTCAAGAATATAGAAATCATATCAAGCATCTTCTCAGATCACAGTGGCATAAAACTGGAAATCAACTACAATAAAAACAATCCAAAAAAATCAAACACATGGAGACTATAAACAGCATGCTATTAAACAATGACTAGGTTACCACAGGAATCAAGGAAGAAATTAAAAAACATTATGGCAACAAATGACAATGAAAACACAACAATCCAAAATCTATGGGACACAGCAAAAGCAGTTTTGAGAGGGAAGTTCATAGCTCCACAAGCCTGCTGCAAAAAGCAAGAAACAATGGTAATAAATTGTCTAACCTTACAATTCAAAGAGTTAGAAAGAGAGCATCAAGAAAAGTCCAGTGTAAGCAGAAGGAAGGAAATGATAAAGATCACAGTGGAGATAAATGACAGAGTCCAAAGAAATAACAAAGATCAACAAAAGCAAGAGTTGGTTCTCTGAAAGGATAAACAAGATTGATGAACCTCTAACCAGGCTCAACAAGAAGCAAAGAGAGAGGATTCAAATAAACAAAATCTGAAATGGAAGAGAAATAACAATAGACCCCATAGAAATACAAAGTATTGTTAAAAAATACTATGAACAACTCTATTCCAACTAACTGGACAACCCAGAGGAAATGGACATATTCCTTGAAAAATATAACCTTCCAAAACTCAATCAGGAAGAATCAAAACATCTCAATAGGCCAATAACTATGGAAGAAATTGATGCAGCCATCAAAAAGCTTCCAACAAACAAAAGCTATAGGCCAGATGGCTCCACAGGGGAGTTTTACCAAACATTCAAGGAAGAATTAAAACCTATCCTCCTCAGACTATCCCAAAATATTCAAGAGGAAGGAACACTTTTAAGCTCCTTCTACAAAGTCAGCATCACCCTAATACCAAAATCAGATAAAGACAACATAATGAAAGAGAATTACAGGCCAATATCCCTCATGAACATAGATGCCAAAATTCTCAACAAAATTCTAGCAAATCAAATCCAACAGTACATCAGATACATCATACACCATGACCAAGTAGGATTTACCCCAGGAATGCAAGGATGGTACAATATCCGCAAATCAATAAATGTGATACATCACATAAACAAATTGAGAGATAAAAATCACATAGTCATATCAATTGATGCAGAAAAAACATTTGACAAAATCCAACACCTTTTCTTGATAAAAACTCTCAACAAGGTGGGAAGAGAAGGATCATACCTCAACATAATAAAAGCTATATATGATAAACCCACAGCTAACATCATACTCGATGGGCAAAATCTAAAACCATTTCCTCTAAGAACAGGAACAAGACAGGGATGCCCACTCTCACCACTCCTGTTTGACATAGTACTAGAAGTATTAGCCATTACAATTAGACAAGAAGAAGAAATAAAAGGCATCCAAATTGGAAAAGAATAAGTAAAGTTATCCTATTTGCAGCAACCTGGTTGGAACTGGAGAGCCTTATGCTTAGTGAAATAAGCCAGTCAATGAAGGAGAAGCATCACATGATCGCACTCATTGGGGGATAATAAAGAACATTATAAACTAATGAACAAAAGGATAGATACAGAGACAGTAAAGCTTCAAACAGACTGTGAAATTACAGCAGGAAGATTAAAGTTAGGTGAGGTAGATAAGAGATCAATCAAAGGACTTGTATACATACATATAAGCATAACCAATGAACATAGACACTGGGGGGTTGGGGTATGCCTGGGAGGGAGGGGGGGCAATGGGGAGATATGTATAAAAAATTTAAATAAATAAATAAATAAATAAATAAATAAATAAATAAAAGACTCCATCAAAAAACTAATAGACTTAATAAATGAATTTGGCAATGTAGCAGGATACAAAACTAAAGCCAAGAAATATATGGCATTTTTATACACCAACAGTGAACTTACAGAAAAGGAGACTAAAAAAGCAATCCCATTTAACATCACACCAAAAAATTGAGATACCTAGGAATAAACTTAACTAAGGAGGTAAAAGACATATATTCGGAAAACTATAGCTGAAAAAAGAACATACAATGTTCATGGATTAGGAGAATCAACATCATTAAAATGTCCATACTACTCAATGCAATCTATAGATTCATGCAGTCCCCATTAAAATATCAATGGCGGAGAAATCCAAGATGGTGGCATAGGTAAACACCTATACTGCTGCCTCGCACAACAATTTCAAAACTACAACTAAAAGACAGAACGGACATCATCCAGAACCACAGGAAAGCTGGCTGAGTGGAAGTTCTACAACTAGAGGGAAAGAGAGGGGCTCACAGAGACCCAGAGGAGCTGCAAAAAGCTGAGGTACGGAGACGCGCACGAGGAGAGAGCGGGTGCTGGAGTACCTGGCTGGTTTTCTCTGGCGGGAGGGAGACGGAGACTCTCAAAGGCATTGAACCCCTTGTCCTGCGACACTAAACCCCAGATCCAGCTGAAACTCATACGGGGGGAGTTTGGACTGTGAAAAGGGAGAAGTGCACGGAAATTTAGGGGAGTTGCAAAGGATCGGAGGTCTGGTCGCGCACGGCACCACGCGGAAGACGGATTGCTGATTGTGCCGCTGGCTTTCGCGAGTGGGCCGGAGACAGACCCTCCGAACTGTGCCACTTCTGACTCCATTAAGCCCCTGTTTTGGGCGAAACCCTGGAGACCTAGACTCGTGTGGTCCTGGTTCGCAGGGGAGCCGGAAAGGCAGCGGTTAGAGGCACTGCGGGTGCGCGCCGCACAAGGACCACTCCAGCCATTACCCAGTCACGTGAGTCTCAGGGGCCGTGGAGGGCGGGGCCGACTGGAAGGCAAGGCGGTCCCTTAAGCCCTGAAACTCCACCCCTCCCAAGCTCAACAGAGGCTTCTTCGGCTGAATCCAGCACAGAAGTTTCCCCGGCACAGTGAAAATGCCGAGACAAGGGAAGGGATTACAAGCAAAAGAAATGGAGGAAAAAAAAACAACTGGATATAGAGTTCAAAACCACGCTTATAAGGTTTTTCAAGAATATGCTAGAAAAGATGGATAAATTTAGTGAGACCCAAGAGGAGATGATAAATACACTGACTGAAATAAAAAACTATTATACAGAGTACTAACAGCAGACTAGAGAAAGGCAAGGAGCAAGTCAAAAATTTGAAATATAAAGAAGCAGAAAACATTCAACTGGAAAAGCAAGAAGAGAAAAGAATCCAAAAATGTGAACATAATGTAAGGAGCCTCTGGGACAGCTTCAAGAGTACCAACATCAGAATTGTGGGGGTGCCAGAAGAAGAGAGAGAGCAAGATACTGAAAACCTGTTTAAAGAAATAATGACTGAAAACTTCCCACATCTGGTAAAAGAAATAGACTTACAAGTCCAGGAAGCAAACAGAACCCCAAAGAAAAGGAATCCAAAGAGGACTACACCAAGACACATCATAATTAAAATGCCAAGAGCAAAAGAGAAAGAGAGAATATTAAAAGCAGCAAGAGAAAAACAGTGTATTACCTACAAGGGAGCACCCATACGACTGTCAGCTGATTTCTCAACAGAAACGATGCAGGCCAGACGGGAGTGGCAAGAAATATTCAATGTGATGAACAACAAGAACCTACAACCAAGAATAATCTATCCAGCAAAGCTATCATTCAGAATTGAAGGGCAGATAAAGACCTTCACAGAGAAGAAAAAGCTAAAGGAGTTCATCAACTCCAAACCAGTATTATATGAAATGCTGAAAGGTACTCTTTTAGAAGAGGAAGAAGAAAAAGGTAAAAGACAAAAAATTATGAACAACAAATACACATCTATCAACAAGTGAATCTAAAAATTAAGTGAATTAAAAATCTGATCAACAGAATAAACTGGTGAATATAATAGAATCAGGAGCACAGAAAGGGAGTAGACTGATAATTCTCAGGAGGACAAAAATCATAAAGCATCAAACAGACTGTGAAATTATAACAGAAAGATTAAAGTTAGGTGAGGTAAATAAGTGATCAATCAAAGGACTTGTATGCATGCTTATAAACATAACCAATGATCACAGACACTGGGGGGTCGGGGTATGCCTGGGAGGGAGGGGGGGCAATGGGGAGATATGTATAAAAAATTAATAAAAATTAATTAAAAAATATCAATGGCATATTTATTTCACAGACCTGGAAAGAACTCTCCAAAAATTCATTTGGAATAAAAAAAGACACCAAATAGCCACAGCTATCCTGAGAAAGAAGAATAAAGTATGTGGGATCTCTATACCAGATTTCAAGCTGTATTACAAAGCCACTGTTCTCAAAACAGCCTGGTACTGGCACAAGACCAGACATATAGATCAGTGGAATAGAATAGATAATCCAGATATCGACCCAAACCACTACGCTCAATTAATATTTGACAAAGGAGGCATGAACATACACAATGAAGTCAAGACAGTCTCTTCAATAAATGGTATTGGGAGAACTGGACAGATACATGCAAAAAAAAATGAAACTAGACCACCAACTTACACGAAAACCCAAAAATAAATCCAAAATGGATACAGGACTTAAACATAAGATGGGAAACCATAAAAATACTAGAGGAATCCACAGCAAAATCTCAGACATATGCCAAGGGAACTTCTTCACTGATACTGCTCCTAAGGCAATGGAAGCTAAAGAGAAAATAAACAAATGGGACTACATCCAAACAAAAAGTTTATACACAGCAAAAGAAACCATCAAGAAAACAACAAGAAAGTCCACCAAATGAGAGAACATATTTGCAAATGTTATCACTGATAAAGGTTTAATCTCCAACATCTACAGGCAACTTATACAACTTAATAAAAGATAAATGATCCAATAAAAAAATGAGCAACAGACCTAATAGAATCTTTTCAAAAGAAGACAGAGGAAGGCCAAGAGACACATGAAAACATACTCAAAGTCACTAATTATCCGAGAGATGCAAATCAAAACAACAATGTGGTACCATCTCACACCTGTCAGAATGGCAATTATCAACAAATGAACAAAGGACAAGTGTTGGCAAGGATGCAGAGAAAAAGGAACCCTTGTGCACTGCTGGTGGGAATGCAGACTGGTGCAGCCACAGTGAAGAAAAGTATGGAATTTCCTCAAAAAACTAAAAATGGAACTCTCATTCAAACCAGTAATCCCACTCCTAGGAATATATCCTAAGAAACTAGAAACACAAATCAGAAAGAATATATGCACCCCTATGTTCATAGCAACACAATTTATAATAGCTAAGATTTGGTAACAGCCTAGGTGCCTGTCAGTAGATGACTGGATCAGAAAACCATGGTACATCTATACAATGGAATACTATGCTGCCATAAAAAAGAAGGCATTCTTATCTTTTGCAGCAACCTGGATTGAACTGGAGAGCATTATGCTAAGTAAAATAGGCCAGTCAATGAAAGAAAAATACCACATGGTCTCACTCATTTATGGATAATAAAGAACATTATAAAATGATGAACAAAAAGATAGATACAGTGGCAGTAATGTATCAAACAGACTGTCAAATTACAGCGGGAAGGTTAGGGAGAGGTGGGGTAGATAAGAGATCAACCAAAGGACTGTATGCATGCATATAAGCATAACCAATGAACGCAAGACAGTGGGGAGTAGACATGTATGGGAGTGGGGTGGCGGGGGGAGGCAATGGGAAGATATGTACACATGTAATACCTTAATAAAAAAAATGGGGGGAAAATTCACCAAAAGACAATGACAGTTTATACAAGTGTGCTTGTTTAAACAGCCCGAGCCAGAGGATTAAGTCCGCTAAGTACCCCGTCACTCAGTTCTTCCAATATACTCATTAGACTTTGCTTTGACATGCTCTACATTTCCCTGGTCCCGATAGAGGGCTGTGTGCTGCCAGTGTTCTCATCCCGAATTCTGCACGAGGACTGGAATGCCAATGCTCACACAGTGTGCAAGTACCAGCTCAGTAAATGTACCAACTAACCAAAAATACATGACATTGCATGTTCAAAAATATCTCCTGGTTCCCAATGTTCAGTGATACAACTGAGTCCCCACCCTTCCAATAAAAAATACAATCTGCCATTTAATGATGACAGTGAGGGCACAGCTGCAAAACAGGTCTAACACGGAGAGGGATGCAAATTCAGGAGCTGATGAAGGACTAACCCTGAACTCCATCCCTGTCCTGGTCTCTAGCTTATACTTAGTTCAACTTCAGCAGGAGAAAGAATCTGGCTGAGGTGAAAGAACTGAGTAGCTGTTGTCCCCGCTTTAGACAATAAGACACTCATTCAATTAACAAATACTATTTGAGTACCTACTGTGTGCACAGCAGCAGCTCTGAGAGTCCCACAAACACTGCAGGGGCACACAGAGGGGCAAGACCCCTAGGCAGAATGATATGGACAGAAAGATTGAGGCAGCCAATGCTGAAATCAGGCCTTTCTCTGTCTTCACTTCTACATGGCCCATGTGTTCTAAAGGAGACAGTCAGACTCTTCTCTCCTCATCCCTGAAACCCCTCAGCAAATGTATAAAGTAAAAAAGTCAAAAGGCCACGACTTGATTCCATCAACACTTCTGCAGCTCCATAATGCATGTATGTACCACATACACACACACACAGAAGGTATCTCTTTAAGAGAAAAAAAAAAGAGGGAAGAGTATACATTTCTCTTCCTTCTTCATGTTCTAATAAACTGATATAGGAAGTAGAAGCCTCAATTCCTCTCTCTAAAATGTAATACATTTTCAATTACACCTACAAGGCCTCTAAAGCCCTCCCTCTCTTCAGTCCAATGGCCTACTGGTAGGGATGCAATCTGAGAGGCCAAAGGCAAAAGACCCAGAGGCAAAGCAAACAAATTCAAACATTCACAGTCAGTCGGTGAGTGTGCCTCACAGAAATGGCATTCTGGGTTCTGGCACCTTCAAAGTCACTTCTCTGTGTCTAAGCCTCTGTCTGTAAAGCACCAATTAAAGTCAAAAACCATTTTCTGGATCCTGAGTGAGGAAAACCAATCCCACAGCCTCCTGAGAGATTCCTCTCAGAGAACCTGGCTGAAGCAGCACCCCAGTCGGGCCATCATCCCAGGCTTCTGCCTTCTCCCTTCCTTCTGATGCAACTTGTCACCAAGAATGCCTACTCATCCCTTCATCCCTCAAATAAAGTCTTTCCACTCCTCTCTAACTCACTAACTTTTTTCCTCTCTCACAGACAAGACCTCACAACATATTTCTGAGCTGGGATTTCGCCTAAGTCCCCACACCGCCACCAATGCCGACAACCTGGTTCCACCAGCTTCCCAACCCTGGATGTACATCTAAATGACACATATGGCTTTTGAGAAATATAAATCCCAGCCCTAGCTAATTTGGCTCAATGGATAGAGTGTCACCCTGTGGACTGAAGGGTCTCAGGTTTGATTCCGGCTAAGGGCACATGACTGGGTTGTGGACTTGATCCTCAGTAAAGGGCATTCAGGACAGAGCCAATCAATGATTCTCTCCCATCATTGATGTTTCTATCTCTCTCTTCCTCTCTAAAATCAATAAAATACTTTTTTTTTTAAAAAAAAAAAAAAGAGAAATATAAATCCTAGCTCTGATGAAAGAAGTACTGAATCAGAATCCTTAGGACATGCATTCTTTACAAGACTCTCCCATGCTATTTTTCAGCCAGAGTTTTCCTAAAATATAAATATGATTTTTATCATACATTCATTTGAAATCTTGCAGCAAGTCCCTCAACCCCACTCTAGGACCCAGCTGCATAATAGGACACCCTGGCCTTTACCTCCTGATCTCAGCCTGCTCCTCACACACCCGTCCAGTCCCCTATATTCCAGCTACATGACCATTCTAAGGTGTCCAGACATAGTAGGCTACCTGCTTCTGCCTTTCAGCCACCTGTGTCCCTCTGCTCATCAACAACACTGCCTGGTGAATGTCTGAACAGTCATTCCATGACCAAAGCCACCAACCTCGCCTCTGGGAAGCCTTAATGGATTTCTCCACTCAGACAAGTCACTTTGGTGTCCCGATAGCACCTCAAACCAACTTCCAACACGGCACTTAGTACACTTCCCCAGGATTTCTTGTAAGATACTATCTCACAGCAAATCGGTAAATTCCTTAACATTCCTACATTTAACATCTCCCAATACCAGGAAAATTTGTGGAACTCAACAAGTGCTTGCTAAATATTTTTCCCTATGGTAGCCATAGAGTTATAGGGACCTCAATGGAGAGTCTATATGGCAAAGCAGTTCAGTATACACATTTTACTATCTGTGTATCAACAAAACAAAAATAATCATTTTACCTACCTATTATAAAGATTAAATGAGGTATCTCAATCATTGGCAGTCATTATGTACATTACTTACCTGCATGTTTGCAGGTTAGTGGATATGTGTGTGCAAATTTTCCTGGTATTGAGAGATGTTAAATGTAGGAATGTTAAGGAATTTACTGATTTGCTGTGAGATAGTATCTTACAAGAAATCCTGGGGAAGTGTACTAAGTGCCGTGTTGGAAGTTGGTTTGAGGTGCTATGTGCACACACATCTCAGAACTGTACCTGGCACAGGTTCTTAAATAGCTGTTGAACAAATGTATGTAACTATAATTAATGATTACTACTTATATATCTATCTTTCCTGCTATACTGCAAATTTTCACAAGGCAGGGATTTCCCATTTATTTCTGTACCTCATGCCCACTCCTGCTCAACAAGCAATTGTTCAATTTAGTTCAATGTAAAATATTAATACAATTTTTATGACTATTGAGAAATTCAACCTGTCTAAAGAATCGCAAAGACAGCCTGGAGCATACTCTAGACCAAAATAAAGAACTCAATGGCTCTAAAACCTTCCTGTAGTCTCCAAAATCCTGACTGGCTGGCCTCCAGCCTCAACACCAAAGCTGCAGGGCCCCCACCTCAGGGTAGGGCCTGTCACCTACTGAGCCACAATGGGAGGTCTTCACTGATGACACACACCCCTCCCCAGTCTGTGGCAGCAGCTGCTCTACCCAGGAGATAGGCAGCAGGAGCAGAAGCAAGCTGCCTTTTCAGCTCACAGCCAGTTCATGCCCCAGGGACTTAGGGGGCACAATCAGGAGAAGTGTCAGGTTACCACAAAAATAACAGAGGACCTACACCAGGCGGGTGTGCAGGCCAAGTGCAGAAGGGAAGAGAAATAAAGAAACCCAGGAGAAGAAGAAAAAAGCAGACACTTGAGTTACAGAGGACTGGGTTTTAACAAAAGTACTTTATAACTCATCCATTTAGTAACCAGTCCAGAGCAGCTTATATTTATATTATACTTAACTACTTTGAATGTGCTTTTAAAAACATTATTTTAGGACAAGAGAGGAATGGGGGTTTTTAGTTTGCTTATTTAATACTCTCTATAAAAGTCAGATTTGGGTCAATGAAGGTTTTGACAAGTATTCCCATTCAACAAATTCCTGATAATTACTCAGCTTTAATTTTCTCAAAACTAAATCCAAACAAGACAAAGCTAATTAAGTCTATTGAAGAAGGGACGGCGGACCTTTGCAGGGGAAGGGGGCTAATAAAAAGCATTTACACATTTTTATTTTTTCTAAAATGAAATAAAAGTCCACTCCTGTGCTACCCTCATACAAGAAGACTGCTGGCTTGATGTGGTCTGACCCAGCCTGGGCACTTCAAATAAAGTTAACTTCAACCACTGTCTCCAGTTAGCAGGTTACTGATTCTCCATCTATTGCTTTCATCTGGGTTTACTCCATACACTATGCTTATTTAATTTGCTTCTAGAAACTGTTTTACAAGAGGGTGGGTACAGACCCAGCTACAAGAAAAGATGCCCTTCTTTGGCTGGGCAGGTAAACACCTAATGCACCTGGTGGATTAGGTTTCCCATTATAATCCCTACGTGTGAGAGCCACTGTGAATGCCCTGGCAGGGGAAGACTGAGCTAACTCTAACAGGCACAGACCATTCCCAGCCTGAAGGTGTTGAAGAGGAGAAAGGTAAAAAGGAAAAAATTCCAAACCAAAAAGATGCTTATTTTTTAAATAGGTCCTCCCAATGTCACATTATTTTGTAGTTACTGATTTAAGTTTTATTTTAAAATATCAGGGTTATGTGTATTAAAAGGCACAGCAGTGTTCTGAACAGGATTCCATTGCAAATATTTTTTAAAGGCTCTAAAATGACAATTTTTAGTGACAGCCACACCAATTGATAGACATGCAAAGAGGCAGATTCTGGAGGGCAGGGGGGTGTTTGTTTAACTTTTAGGAAATAGCCCTCTCCCAATCAAACCAATAAAAACTTCAGGAAGGAACCTATTACCGCTGGGGTTTGAGTTCTGTAAATGTAGAATACCATATATATAGTCTAATGAATAGCATTTTCATTCTGTCTTTAAAAACAGTCCAGTTCCTAGAAGAAGGGACCTGAGCCCCCTCACTTCCCCTCAAGCTGTCAGAAATCACACAGTTCATGCCGGACACATCACACCGTGCAATTACCAACCAGCACTTCCACTGCTAAAAGCTCTTTAAGAATCCTGATTTTTACCATAAAAGCTCTCATATTATCTCAGCTCTCTTTGCTTGTTCAGCGTGCCTGGTCACTTACAGGAGGAAGAGGAAAAACCGGGACTCAGCTCATCTTTCCCAGTCGTGTCTCCCAGGGAGCTGTTCGTGACTCCGCAGTGCAATGCCACGCCACCACACTGACCGGCTGGGTTTAAAATTAGCCGAGCCGTGGAGAGCCACGGGTAACCTTCTGACAAGGTTAGCCAGCGGAGCAGAGCATGGCTCAGGGAAGGACATTAATAAGAAGCCAAGCAGATCCTTTCAACAAGCCCATTAGGGCCCCTCGGGACCCCAGCAGTATAGAAACCTGGAGGGCCTGCACCTAAGCATGAGGAGACTGACCTAGGCTCTTATTTTTACCCCATGGCATCAGCAGCTTCCATTACAGGCAACAGACACAACCCCCAAATGTGTGTCTCTGAGTTTATATTCAACATTCTCAGCCACTGATTATACAGTAATTTTTAAGATTTTAAAACGTACTTTAAAAATATTATATTTATAATAAAGTTAATACCCTATATAACCCAAAAAGTAGAGCCTATAGAAAATATGCACAGGAGAAAATAAACTTTCCCCACACTCTTCCACCAAACAGAAGTCAGTATGCATTTCAATGTATTTTCAATGTATTTTCTTGCACTAATAACTTTGTTATTCTTTGTATTCTCTATAGTTTGGAGTTCTTTTATTGCCCACCTAACATTTCACATTCAGCATTTTTCTGAATCTTAAAATTTTCTTTGTATTTGTGATGTTTAACAGTTAAAGTAATTCATGTCATGAATGTACCATTATTTGGCTATTTCTCCATGGCTGAACATTCAGGTTTTACCCCAACTTTTCATTGTTAGTACAACATTCTCATAATCATTTTGTAAGAGCAGATTACTGAAGCCAAAGGGCAGGAATCATTTGAAGCCACTGGTGTAGACTAGGGACCTGGCGAAGACAGACTGTGCCTGTCACAGGTACCTTCTGAACAAAGGAATGTGTCTCAGAGCTTTCCAAATAGACAACCCTAAATTCTAATGTGACACTTTTCAAGCGCCTACAGGGAGATCATCAGGCTTAGCACACAAAAACCCGCTGGCATTTAGATAAAGGACTCCATCTAATAGCTCTGAACACCTGTCAAAGGCCATTCAAATGCTGCTCAACTCCCAAACTGCCCAAACCAGTATCTCATTGGGATAGCCACACTGGTTATTAAAATATTAGAATACTTCCATACAAGTTGGTAAAGAGTCAGTGGCCCAGCCCTGGCTAGTGTGGATCAGTTGGTTGGAGCACCATTCTGTACACTAAAAGGTGCAGGGTTTGATTTATCAGAGCAAATGCCCAGTTTTTAAGTTCAATCCCAACTGATTGATGGTTTTCCTCTCTCTCTCTCTCTTTCTCCCTTCTTCTCTCTAAAACCAATAATAAAAAAGGTATAATATGACAGAAGGTCCTTCCGGACAAAACCAGGGCTGCAAGGGAAGCCTGGTTCCTGGGTACCTGCTGGCAGCCCGCCGGAGGGAAGCCCGGGTCCCAGATGCCAGAGGGAAGCTGGTGCCGGCAGCCAGGGGAAGGAAGGCCTATTCTTGCACGAATTTTGTGCATCGGGCCTCTAGTAGATATATAAAAGAGTCAGTGATCCAAGCCACTGAATTCCCTTGTCCCCATAGCTCCTCGCTATTCAACAAGTACAGAGTAAGTGCCTGGCACACCTGGGGGGCCTCCAGTAGTTCCCATTGTGTCAATGCTCATACCACCTGTTAAATATTTTAAATACCACCTGTCCACAGATAATTTAAGATTTGCTTTTTAAATTTTGTTAATCCTCCCTCTCTAGTCAGAGACCACCACTTAAAATATTAATCACCATCACTTCAGCACTGTTTCTTAAATTCATTAAATTCCCTAATTTTTTTTTTTATTGAAATGGACAATGAATAGGAAGCATTTACCAAGATACCTAATGGGGCTGCTCCCAGCAGTTACTCTCTACAAAGTACAGTGACAAACATCATAAGATTCATGAACCTGTACTAGTACCAGTGATATTGGTTCCCCAGGGACAGTGGTCGGCAAACTGTGGACGAGCCACATGTGCTAGCGAGCTGTGGTTTGCCACTCTGTTGACTAATTAGAGTTTCCCGACCACTGCCCAAGGATAAAAGTATCTGCTTAAATCCCAGGAGACATTGAAGAATTCTTGGATGTTCAACTATATTCTCAGAAAGCTAAACAAAAATATCAAAATGCTAAAATCAAAGGAAAAGAGTCAAATACAGCCTAACCTATGCCCAGACCACCCTGGTATTGGCTTACCTATTATACCAATAAAATCAACATTTAGGGACTGGGCACATTTCTATGAACTTGCAAGCATGATTTCTACCTTAGCTCTCTTTGCTAATTAAACTATATTTTGTGGGAACAAACAGATCATGAATAAATGAAACAGAGTTTCATTTCTTCTAAATGTTTTGGTCCATCCTCTAGTGGGGAATCCTGGGCTGGATCACCAACCAGGAAAAGGGGGAGAAGGAAAAACAAGGGGCCTATAAAATCAGACTTTGAAAACCAAGAAGGTTCTAGCCTTGACACATTATAGCACTGTCCAGCTCAGCAGCTGGAATCACGGCCCAGCTGGAAGCAAGTCCAAGACAATGCCCATCCACACCTTCATTTCGCAAGCACTGACTCCCAATTCCAAGTCACTGTGGGAGCTGAAGGATGAGCTGCAGCTTCTTGGCCAAATCAGCAAAATTCTAACTGATGGATATAAAAATGTTTGGCTCTTAAAGTTAAATATAATGGCAAAAGTTTAAGAAAATATCTTGTAGGAGTAAATGGAAATAATATTCACAGCTAACATTTATTTAACACTACTGTGTGAAGCACAGGGCTTAGGACTTTACTTTCATTATTTCTTCTAATTTTCATCATAACTATCTTAGGTAGAGATGTAATTTTGCTATATCCATTATTCAGATGAAAAATGGAGTTTAGAAAACTAGTCATGTGTCCACCTGCTTAAAGGGGTTCCCTGCTGCATGCTCCCATACATAGCATCATACCTCACCCAGAATGCTGCTGTAAGTGCCTGCCAACACGTCTAGGTCCCAGTGTCGAGTTCCATGAAGGCAGCCCCCTTACCTTCCTTGTATGTGTCCTCAGGACCTGGCACAATACACAGCACCTTCACATCACCTCTAATAAGAACTGAATCTTTTTTAATATATATATATATTTTTTTTTTTTTTATTTCAGAGAGGGGGGAGGAGGAAACAAACATCAATAATGAGAGAGAACCTTTAGTCAGCTGTCTTTTGCACATCCCACACTAGGAATCGAGCCTGCAACTTGGGCATATGCCCTGACTGGGAATCGAACTGTAACTGCTTGACTCATAGGTTAATACTTAACCACTGAGCAACACCAGCCAGGCTGAATCTTTGAATTAACAGCCAGAAAAAAGGAGGGGCTAGAATACTGCTCTGATTTTCACAGCTCATATGCAGGCTTGTCTGAAGTAATTAACGAGGCACATTAAACTCATGGCCGAATGATTTTTCTAACCAGAAATGGAAAGGAAAAGGATCCAGTTGCAGAGGATATTCAAACAGGTTTCCACAGCCACGTCTATTAGAAAAAGGAGGTTTGTGAGCAAGGTCATTTCCACAATTCACACCCATTTTCTGATATTCTGGGCTAGGATTCCAGTGCCAGGCACAGTGCAGGGGTTAGACACATTGCCTCTTAAAACTGGCTTGAGGTCAAGGGAGTATTTTCTTCTTTGCAGGAAGAAAAGTTTAAATTGCAGTTTGATCAATTAGTCAAGCACCTATTCTTTGGGCAAAAATTAGAAAACATTCATTAAGGCTACTAAATCTTTATCGATACTGAAAGGTTAACTCAGAAGGCAGGGGCGATAATTGCTGTTCTCTGCCTAGTTCCATGGTCAGCAAACTGTCGCTCACGAGCCACATACGGCTCTTTTGGCCCCTTAAGTATGGCTCTTCCACAAAATACCACAGCCTGGGAGAGTCTATTTTGAAAAAGTTATGTTAGAAGAAGTTTAAATTTAAAAAATTTGGCTCTCAAAAGAAATTTCAATCATTGTACTGTTGATATTTGGCTCTGTTGACTAATGAGTTTGCCGACCACTGGACTAGTTCATTGTCCATCCTTTAAGGCAGCTAGTAAATGTACAGCATTTCTCTTTATACGTGTTTCTGCGATATAAATGACTTAACCACCCCTAAAACTGTTCTGCTATATACATCACCAAATCTGCTCTTGGTGTATGTTTCACACAGGAGAATGAACTTTGCAAAATCCTTTTTTTTCTCTCTTCTAATTACTGAGCAAACTATAAGAATAATGCTAAGAGGCAAGGATAAACTAAGCTCATCCAAACTTGAACCCCACAATGCAACAAGCTGCCAAAGTATATAGCACCCCACCTGAAGAGCACACTAACTCCTAGCATGGCTTCAATGTAGCTTCAGGGCAGACCAGACATGGAACATTCATACATTTGAATTACAGCTCCAAACATGTAATGCCGAAATGACACTGGAGATATGTGCCTGGTTGTGAGTTGTCTGGGCACCCTCTGTGAATAAGCAAAGACCTTGAATGAACCTTGGGTTTTTATTTTCATCCATTCACAAAGAAACATCACAGGTAACAGATGTTTGAGAATTTGAGATAGGGAAGTTAAAACTCAGAGCATTTTAAAAGTAGAGAATATTTTTTTTCTTTTTTTCATTAGTCTTTCATTTATTTAGTCAAACCATCCTTATTATGGAACATGTGGGAATTACAGAGCCAGAGATATGTCAACATCCAATCTTACCAATTTCTGCTGGTAAGACACAAATATCATATAACCTTAAGCAATTCCTTTTTTTCCCTCCAACCTGGGATTCAGTTTACTCATCCTATATAATAAAAAGATAATATGCAAATTGACCCCCATGCCCTCACAAGATGGTTGCCTATGACCAGGCCAGCAGGGGGGTTAGTGAGGGACAACCAAACAACTGAACAAGCAGGCGGCATGGGGTGACCAAGCCGACAGAGGAGGGAGGTGCAGTTGGGGGCCTAAACTGGCAGTTGGATATCCCCAAAGGGGTCCCAGATTGGAGAGGGTGCAAAATGGGGTGAGGGGGAATTCATATACAAATTTCATGCACCAGACCTCTAGTCAATAAATAAGGGAGCTGAAATCAGACTTGTAGGTAGCTCTTAATTGTAAGATTCTGTTTCTACTCCATTCAGCTGTCTACCAGAACAAGCCGACTGCTGGCCCACACATGGCTAATTGGTAAATTGTTTTCTTCAGAGAAAGAGATGTGATCACTTCTATCCCATTTTATAACAGTAACTATTTGAGTTCAAAATTTTAAGTCTAAAATCTTAAATACAAATAATATTCTAATTCCATTTCCTCCTTTAAGTTTAATTCATTTTTGTTTTAAAATACATTGCTACCAAGCAAACCTGTCTTTTCTGACAGGTTTCCAAAAGGAAAACAAAAGGTTAGGAAAAAACATCAAGCTCTTTGGTCTTAATAGGCTGTAATCATGTTAACATATTCAAGTTTTAAATGGAAAGAGTAAATGAAAGTAAGAAAAAAGAATGCATTTGGAATTTCAGAACATTATGTATTGATATTGATTTACTGAGAGGAATCTGAGACAAACTATTTGCCAGTGTAAACAATTATCAAGATCACATTAACACATCCAAGGAGATTTCTGTTCATAATTCACACATACTGATGTGGTGCTTGGGGGGCTGCTTTATTCACTCCTCTAGATGTCCAGGTGAAGTTCAGCCTACAAAGCCCACTTCTGCAGTGCTGACTGAGATACGGGGACAATAATACCTGGATTATTTGCTTTAGTTCGGTGTCACACAACACAAAACAGCTTTCATTCAATTGCCTTAGACAGGCATGGAGCCAACTTCAGGCCTGGCTCTGTGCTGGAGAGATAAAGATGAGTAACAAATACGTTCCTCTCTCAAATTTCTCACAGTCCAGTGAGAAGCTGACACATCCTGGGAACTGCAGGTTTAGACAGATGTGCTGGGAATATGGGGAGCACAATGGTGACATGGCCAGAGGGTGCATGTTTCATGGTCTCTCTACGTCTGCCTTGGTCACAGCTATAACCTCAGAATCTAGAACAGTGCATAATACAAAGTAGGTGCTCAAAAAGAAGAAGAAGAAGAAGAAGGTTAGGAGGCAGGGAGGACAGGCAGAGAGCTGCCAAGAAACTTGGAGTTCAGTAGGAAGCCTGGTTCCAATACAGAGGCCTGCGTTTTAATGCCCACTCTACCACCTTGTAGCTGGGAACCAAGGCAATGCATTTAATGTGGTCATGCCTCAGTGTCCCCATATTCTCCCTCCTAGAATAGTGATGAAATAACATACATAGAAATGCCTGGAATTGAAAAAAAGTTGCCCCTATTTCTACCCACTGCTACCTTCTGTCTGGGGTAGGGACCTGGGATAACACTGAACCACCACAGAAGGGTAAGATCTTTTTTCCCCCTCCTCTTATTCCTCTCTGCAGTAGCCCCTGTTCCCCATGCTGATTTAGACTGAATGAACAAAAAAAAAAAAAAAAAAGGAGGGAGAGGAAAATAGAATCCTCTGACTAACTATGAGAGAGGCGAAGATGGCCACCCCTTGGAATGGAAGTTGTCAGTAGTTCTAAACTGGATATAAAAAAATAAATAAATAACAATAAACTCCTGAGCCAAACACTTAAAAGGTTTCTATTTCTACTGGATACATTGCTTTTCTGGACTGCCTCAGATTCTTGACAATTACCCGGAGTTATTTTCTCCCCATTTCCCTGCATGAATTTCCTTTTCTTAATTAAAATAATCGATGCAAATTAACACTTGATTAACACAAAAGACAAAACCAAGCTTTCATATCATCTTAGACCTTACATTTTCTTTTAAAACAATTATATGGGCCTGTGTTTTCGTATTTCTATATAGTTGTGAATGCACCTTTGTTTACATATATATGTACATTCAACACGTGCATGTGTGTTATTTGAGTAGGCATGCATTATGGTATACACCTCTATAGAAATACAAACTAGGCTTCTTGTAGTTGAGGAAAGTGTGACAGACACCACCATGCACACGGAAGGAGGCAGGAGAAATGCAGAAGACTGCAAGCTCACTCTGCACAAGTAACTAAGGTCCCACCCAATGGAGAAGCCATGGCTTGAAGTACTAGCTTCAGAAGAATCTGAGCCCCTAGGTTCTGATTCCAGTTCACCCTCTGATATAAGAGTAACATCAATGGTGAGAAGGTATTAATTTTATGAGTCTGGAGCTCAATGAATTAAAAGAAAAGGGGGGGGGGAAGGCAACTTTTTTTCTCTTTCTCAGACAGACTCCTCTGTGAGATCATTATTCAATACAATTCTCAAAACAATGGATGGGTGGTTTTCTGGCATCAATCCTCCTAGAAAACATCTCCTCTGCTATCTCTCTTGTCCCCAACTCAGGTTTACACTGTCTTGGGCATTCATCCACCATGCCAGAGAAATCCCTCTTCTGCATGCCTTTCTGAAAGACATCAACAACCATCTCAACAACCAGCTTCAGCCCAAACAAGTCTTGTGCAACCTCAGAAAAGTGCCTGAACTTATCTTTCCTCAGTTACTCATCTGTTACTTAAATTATCTCTTTGACTTCATTACAAGATTCTTACCTAGAGACCCAGTCTAGACTTCTCTATACTATTCCTCACTGTGATATCACCACCACCATTTCCCCATCCCTAGAGTTAAAACAAAACAAATATTCCCATGGCAACATTTTTTATGTGTCTACTAGGTCATATATAATAAAATATATGTAGGAACAGGGGTTTTTAAGCAGAAATAATGGTCAAAGAATCCACAAACTAGTGAGGACGATGGAGATGAAAATGACTGCTGGGATCTGCTGAATCATTTGACCTAGGAACTTGCCAGTGACTGGGAGTTGGGATAGTGACTATGAAGGATAGTAGAGTCTGCTCCTGATACTATCTCAAAGGATATGATGACTGGCTAACTTGGAAATTTAATAAGGATAAATGTCAAGTCATGCACTTAGGTCCAAAAAGAAAAAAAAAAATAAACTCACAAGTATAGAGTAGAGGAGATCACATGAGAAAGTCTTAAGGGATTGGGTTGCCCACAAGCTCAATGACTCAGTGTGATGAGGCCATTGAAAAAGCTAATGTACTATCAGGCTGCCCTGATTAAAAATGCTAAATTCACAGTAAGAAAAGTGAGATCTCAGATATGGATCCCAGAGACATGGCAGGAGGATTGGTCAAAACTGAGCATATTTCAGAGAGCAGACACAGGGTGAAGCCATATCCTAAGAGACTGTGAGACTCACTGCCAAACTAGTCTTGGGCCTTACCATTCCATCTCTAGGAACAGATAACAGATATAGTTTACTTAAACAAGGAAGGCACTGAAATTAACCTGTAAAAATATTTATTACAGCATGGTTTACAGTTGCCAAAAAGTGAGAGGAAATAGGCAAAATATCAAAAGGGAACATATTATATATCCCATTATGAAATTATATGTTACCAATTCCAATGGCAAATATTTACTGAAATGAAAGATATTAATGAAATTCTATTCACCAGAAAAAAGAAAACTACAAAATATGCACAAACAATATAATTTGTTTTGTAAAAATGACAAATACATATCAAAACCTGCATTGAAAATGGTCCGGAAGGCTACTTATCTATGAGGGCTGCAATTATTGATAGTTATTTTCTCTTTTGCTTTTCTATATTTTGCTTCTCCATATTTTCTCAATGTTTAATAATGAACATATATTGAAAATCTGGTAAAAATTAATTTTTAATTTTTTTTAATATATTTTATTGATTTTTTACAGAGAGTAAGGGAGAGGGATAGAGAGTTAGAAACATCGATGATAGAGAGACATCGATCAGCCGCCTCCTGCATAACCCCTACAGGGGATGTGCCTGCAGCCAGGATACATGCCCTTGACCAGAATCAAACCTAGGACCTTTCAGTCCGCAGTTTCACGCTCTCTCCACTAAGCCAAACCGGTTTCGGCTATTTTTAATTTTTTTAAGGAATAAACCTAAATGGTCTAATATATGAAAAGAGGTTTGCGCTATAGCTTCAGTAGGAGAGGGAGGCTTAGGATTAATGTGTAAAGATCCTAGGAGAACCTACCAAACTCACTATAAGAGACAGGTCTACCAGTGAAATAAACAACCTCCCTTTGTTAAAGTGAAATTCCCATTGAAAGAGTTGTGCCTCTAGGATATATTAAGACTGAGAACACACTCTACAAGGAGTCTCCATGGAGTACAGGGTTAGCTTCTCCTATGATCTCCAAGGTATATATAGCAGGTCCTCAAATAATGTTATTTTGTTATAATGTTGATGAGATGGTGTAGAAGCTTAACTCTTGTTTATGTCAATTAGCCTCTAGTAAAACTGGGTTCATGACAAGTCGTTTGTTTAACCTGTCAAGGACATCAAGGAATGACTTAACCATATTCCAATTCCTTCCACATCTTGTCCTCCTTGCTCCAGAATCTACAACACCTCTACTTCTTCTCTCCTATTAGTTCAAATCCTCAATCAAGCTTTTAGGATCTACCTCTGCTCTCTCACCAAATCAGGGCCACATGGAGTGCATATATATTTAAAGTTTTCAGCTGGAATCAAAAGGTTTGG
Source organism: Lasiurus cinereus (assembly GCA_011751065.1). NCBI lineage: Eukaryota > Metazoa > Chordata > Mammalia > Chiroptera > Vespertilionidae > Lasiurus > Lasiurus cinereus. The sequence goes on from JAAGEH010000135.1 coordinate 4,647,393, forward strand.
ATCCCTGCAGTACCTCTGTAAAGAATACAGCCTTACACAAGTTACTTAATCTCCAGGAGCCTCAGTTTTTGCATCTGTAAAACGGCAGCACTATACTATATATAGCACAAGCAAAAGATGATATATTCTTGACATGGTAACATTTAAGCAGAAGCTGTATGGCTAACTGTGAGGGCAGCTGTAGGGATCCCAATGGATTGAAACTTGACACAGTTTTAATTCAAGGATCCCTTGCTTCTACACTGTGGCTCAAGCACTACCTTTGCAAAAAAGCCCTTGACCCTTCAGCTGTCCCTGGACCACTCCTCAATCCTCAAAGTTTAACAAGGAACTGCTTCTCCTCCAGCTTCTAAGGATGACTCTTAACTTTTCACTATGACTACATGTTTTTCTGAAATTAGGACCAAAGCTTTCAACTGTATCCATATTCCTTAGTGCTGCTGGGAATTTCTTCAAGACTTATGAATGATTTGACTGAACTCTATTAGAGCTCTGCGACTTAAAGTGCAGCCTATGGACCAGCACTATTGGCAGATTCTTCAGATCCACTGAACCAAAATCTGCACCCTCAGGTGATTCATGTGCTATCAAGGTAATGGTGAAGTTGTTCTACAGGCAATGCTCAAAAAGTGAGGGAAAGTCCTAGGGCACCCTCATCCCATAAGATCTCCAACGCCCAGGAAAAGGCCTCAGTCCTTCATTCACTCAGTTATTCGGTTATTCACTCATTCAGCAACGAATATGAAGTTCCTGCATCTTGCCAAGAACTTCCCTAGGCACCGAGCCCCCTTCTAGCCAGGTATCATTAAATGCTAAGGCTCCTCTAATATTAGAGAGAATGGTCTATTATAGCTGTCTGCCCACAGAATCCAGCCAAAAACAATTTAAGAACCTCTGAGTCCAGCTGCTGCAGCCCTTGGCCAGCTCCTCCAATGTTTTGCAGGTGTCAAAATGGATATCTTTCTAGAAACCCTCAAGAAACCACCCACACAGTAGCCCTGGCCCAGTGGTTTGGGCAGAGCCCCTTTATATTTCGGCAGTTGCTACATTCCAAAAATACTTCTTATAAAGTATGGCAGGAATTCTACACTTCAGGAAGAAAAGAAGTTAAAGGAGGACTTTATTTTTCCCTGGAGAGAGAAGAGACTAAAACCTCTCATAGAGAGGTTTACATTTTTAAAATGTATTTATTTTATCAACCACATGCTTACAAGTCAAACATCCCTTTGAAGACATTTTGCAGCAAAAGATATTCTGAGAACACACTGGAAACAGTTTTATTTACTGCCACTATTACAAGACTAGCCTGAAGGGATGAGATCAGATGCTATCTCCCCACTGATATGACTACGTGACTGTCTGCCAGGTCATAGCTACTTTATGTCCCTCAAAACCCCCTGCTGAGCCCCACCCACTACCTCTGCCCCACTGGTCCTCAGTGAGCCCTCCAATTAGCCCTGTCACTCCCAGTTGGGAAGGGCTATTTGGTCTATGTGCACTACTTTTGGAGTCTGTAACTGACAATGAAAAGTGAAATGAATATACAAGTGTAATATTAATATCAACCACTGCCATAGTGCTAGAAGCCCTGAGGGCTGGTAGGATTTGGATAAACATAATTCCTTGATATTACTGTCCAAAAGGAAATTATAAGAAAGCATACTTCCGTTAGCAGCACCACTGTCCCTTAGCTCCCTCCCCTATGATCTCTAATCAAGCCATCCTTTGAGTCACAATTAGAAATGCTTCATAGTTCCCACAGTTCTCTACCTTGGTCTGGTAACTGTCTTATTCCCAACAGTATGTATCTTGAGGGCCAGTGCCTGTGTCCTGCTCAGCATAAGGTCCTCGGAGCCCAGCAGATATGATACATATAAGTTTTCAGTAGTATGATAGTAGTAATGACAATCCACTCATTAAGCATTGCATAAGTGCTGAGTTTCAGGAATACAACATTAAATACCTAAAGATAAAGAAGAAATAATAATCTCTTATTGGCCTTTGCAGACAAAACAAGGAAGGGGAACTATGTGAGCTTGGATTCAAACTCCAAGGTGAGGGGTAAAGGAATTCCTGGAGCAGAGCAAGCCAAGGGGAACAGAGATGGAATTTTTCTTATCCACACATCTCACACAGACCCATCCCCAGTCTGTAATTCATTGTGTATTAAATGCATTTGCCACACACCAGCCTCTTATTCTGACATGGGCCAACTTCCGTATAGTAAATATATGCTTTATTACAAGGAAAACCACTGTTCATAATGGGATGTGGTTTTCATGGACCTTCTGACTTCATTCTCAGCCCCAGCCATGAGACTGTTAGTGCCACAACAGATAAGAGGCCAGGGAAGTCCAGGGAGGTCCTGCCACAAGTGGGTGGCCCGGGGACACTTCACACCTCTTCCTCTTAGCCCTGTGCTCTCATCACCAACCCAGTTTTCTCTCTAGGCCTCTCTCGCCACCAACATCACTGCCCAGCAGAAATGGTCATGACACATATTCTAGTAGCCTTGTTAAAGTAAAAAGAAACTGGTGAAGTTCATGTCAATAACTACTTATGTTAACCAGACACATCCAAATATTAGCATTTCAACCTGTAAGCAATAAAAAGAAAAAATTGTTTGGGATGTACTTTACATTCTCTTTTTGTACTAAGTCTTCGAAGTCCATGCTCACAATGTGTGTCAATTTCAGATGACACCTTCTGAGCACCAAAAGCACATGTAACTGGTGGCCATCATATACTGCACAGTCTGAGCCTCGAGTGGGCACTTCTTACACACACTTGAGTCTCACAAAGCCTGAAGCCTGCTGATTTCTAAATACATAGAGCCTTTTTCGTGGCACTGACTTCTGTTGAATGAGAACTGGGGGGGAGGAGGGGCTGCCTCCGTTTGCAGTTGACATGCATGTTTGAATGACTTTCAGCTCCAGCCTTCAAGTCCCAAGTAGGTATCACTCCTCCAAGGAAGTTTGCCTTGACCATGCACCCCCTCCTCCCGCTCTGTGCCCCTTGCTGTGCCCGGGTACCCTGACCTCAATCATCACAGACGCAGCAAGCTGACCTTGAAGTGCCGCTGCACCATGTTCTCCACTATTGTATGCTCCTGAACACAGGGCTGTGCCTGTTTCATTCATAGCTCAAGCCTTACAACCAAGCCAGCAGAGGCTTAGCAAATATTTGCCAGATACACGGATGGATGGTTAGATAAATGAATGGAATTCTTCCTAACACAAAATCTCTCCCTCTCTAGGCCATAGTTTCCTCATCTGTAAAATCTCCATGGTTCCTTCCAGCTTTGAAAGTCAACAAGCCCATACACTTACTGTCACTTATACCCAGGGAGCAAACCAAGTAGGACACATACATTTGGCCGTGGTTGCATAACCAGCTCAACCCACCATCTGACACAGGAAAGAACACTTCTGAGTTTGTAATAAACACTTTAATTTTCTGGACCAGTACAAAATGGGCCAGGATAAATTGCTTCCAGGTGTCCAGAAAGTATCCTGTGACCCTCCTGCTATTTCATAGAATATAGAAATGTATATTCTCTCATGTCATACCTGAATAGCTGCCCTGGCCAATCACTTATATATTTCTCACACATAAAAAGTTAAATGTCATCCTTAATGAATAAATGTCATAAAATGACCTTCAAGTCAGTTTTAAACTCTGAAGTCCTGGTTTTATCACCACTACTGTTTTACCAGCTTGCTGCTTGATCATGAACACATCATTTAACTCTATGTACCTCAATATCCTCATCCATCAAATGGGGTGACAGTATAGCAAACTCAGAGTTCTTATAATGCCAGCATGCCTTATTCTAAATAATAAAAGGCTAATATGCAAATTGACCCTAACGGGGGGACAACCAGAATGATCACTCGACCAGTCACTATGAGGTGCACTGACCATCTCTTGGTCACCCTGTGGCCAGCAGGCTTCCATCTCCCAATGGCAAATGGGGAACCGGAGGTGGGAGGCGGGGGACATGAGCAATGCCAAGGCCCCCACCCCACTGGTCGCCCCACACACAGAGGGCAGCCCAGGGCCGGGATGGGGCCAGCAAGCAGATGGGAACTGCCAACCTCTTGGTCCCTCCAACCCGCAGGCTCCAATTGCCCGACTGTCCGATAGTGAACGAGGAACTGGGGTGGGTGGCAGCAGGGGGTGGGGCCGGCTGCCCCCCCTGCTGGCAGCCAGGAAAGATGGCCCTATTCATAGGCCAGGCCTAGGGACTATACCTGTGCACAAATTTTGTGCCCTGTGCCTCTAGTATACTATAAAGAACCAAGGGACTGTTAACTACTTCATGACCTATTTCTTCTGAAGCACATCAAAGTGGGGTGACAGAGCAACCAACCTACAATACAGCCACGGTCAAGGCCAGAGGAAACCCAGTGCATGCAGGACTACACAGGCCCAGAAATGATGGCCAGAGGAACTCAAGTAGAAAGCAGCCCAGAAGGGCAGACTCCCCCAGGTAAGCCTGGTATCTGGCCCTCTGCCCCCACCGGGAGGAGGCTAAGGGAAAAGGCCGCCTACTGGAACACAAAGCACAGACAGCACAAAGGAGCCAGCCTTCTGAGGTAGGATAGTAAGATTTTGTTCCAGAAGGACAGGATCCTCACTGAACAAGGGGTCCTGCCCTCACTCAGGCCAGGGAACTGGAGAAACAGCTTCACGTGCCTTTTCTTTCTTTCTCCTGCAGCATTTCAGAGGCGCCTGAACTTTCCCAAACTGGTTCTGCCTATTTCAAACTAGGTTTGCATGTCTGTGTGCAAGTGTGCGTTTTGTGATTTCAGAAGAAAACATTTTACAGTCTGAGAATGAGTCATCAGCAATCCCTGTCTGTTTGCCAGCAGCCTGTCCCTCTTCATTACAAACAGAAAGATAAAAGCTCTTGCATTGCATTAGCTGACATATGCCTCCACAGACAGTACAAATAAATTAATTGTACCTCGTCGCCAATAGTCCAAGAGGTGTGCGGAAGAGGAAAATGTGCTTCATCTCGATTCACTAACAAATTAAACTGAAATTGAGCCGAGACCATTCTCTTATGTATGTATACACCCTGCTATTAAACATCAGTCTCCTAAAAGGCACCCATTTGGAGAGAGCCCCTATGCTCAAGAAACTGTCTCCTACCCAAGGAGGTGGGTGTCCTTTAGCTCTTCTGAGGTCCTTGTGAGTGGATGGGCGAAGATCATCACTCTAAGGGTACCTGGGGAACAAGAGTGGCCCATCAAATGCTGGGTGTGCTGCTGCAAAAGGAAGGGTGGTTCAATCATTGACCTCAGGCAAATAAACCAGTTGGGCCAGTGGCCTGGTATGCACAGTGGCCTGGTTTGTCATCAGCACACTCTGTCATGCTGGGGATGGCAAGCATTCCAGAAGGAGCACAGTTACTCAGGACCAACCTGAAAAACAGGTCGGACTCCCCTTCAGCACAAGCTAAGATTACACCCTCAAACACACCTTTCTACTATTCCACTTGAGGCGTTTGCTTCCGCAGTAAGGTCAAAGGCAATTTGTTACAATGCTGTGATTTTCTTTTATCCTTCTTCTCATAATTTAGGTAGCCCACATTTTGTAAGTTGAAGGAGCATGACTGAAAAGCTATTCCTTCTATTATTTTATCACCAAAGAGACAAAAATAGTGCTTATAGGAGAGCAGGGGACAGGAAATGGGAGGAATCATCTTAAAGACTACATAACCATTTGGAAAAGAGGGGACTCTTAAGAAGAGGAAAAGCCCTTCTACTCTCCAAATATCTAGTGACCTGCAAGGAAGTGCAGATCATGAACAGCTAATTCAACTGTGAAATATGTCCAAAGTATTTATTATACAGCTGGGCTCTAGGTTTGGTTTTTGTTTATTTGGTTTGTTCTTCTTAAACTGTAAAATCTAAAATCTAAAAAATTCTATATTTCTAGGTCTGACCTCAAATGTATAGGTCCTGCCTATAACAAAACAAAGAAATTAAATAAAATCTAAAAGTATAATAATAATAAAGCCGTGCTCAAGCTTACCATAACTGAAGAAATGCCAATCAAAGGATGAGATCCCATGGAGCCAAACCTTTATAAAAATGACAATATCTAATGGGAGGCCAAAACATTCAAACTGGTATCTTCCTGCCCAGCTGGTGGCATTGTAATCTGGTACATCCCTTTTAAAATCCAATTTAGCAATATCCATTGAGAACCAAAAAGTGTTTTGTGTGTGTGTGTGTGTGTGTGTGTGTGTTTCACTTTAACCCTGAAATCTTGCTCCTAGGAATTTACCCTAAAGAAATAATTTTCAATATTAGAAGGATGAAACTATATCTTCAAGTATTTATAATAATGGAGCAAAACTGTAAGGAAAAAAAAAGATACATGCCCAATAAGAGATGAATGGGTAAATAAATTTAGTCTATGGGGATGATAGATTGTAGGACCATTAAGAATAATCTTGAAGACTATGCAACCATTTGGAAAACATTTGTTTAAGGTTTTATTGAAAAGAGCAGAATACAAAATTGAGTCTACATATGATTATAGCTATGTAGAAATATGCCTGCAAACAGAGACAAGGGCTAAAAGGAAAAATGAAAACAGTTGTGTTGGGATGGTGAGCTTATGTGTAAACTTTTTTTTTAAATTTTGTTTCATTCCCTTTAATGTGGTTTTAGCCTTTTATCTTGTGAAATGAAGAGAAATCATGATGTGTAAATGCAGCAGCTCAACTCACATTCAAAAAAATAAACCAGGAATCTGAGAAACCAATAGGTGAGGTTTGTGCATGGGGCAATCGCATGAGAGTCTGTCTCCTGTGCTTTGCCTGCCTCCCTCCAGCATATCTCTCAGCCAGCAAAGCAGGCTATGAGGAAAGCAATGCTTGAAGAAGCCTGATGACCTATCCAAGGCCGTGTGAGGCTACAAGATGAGAGACTGGATGAGACTCCAGACTATTCTGCTCCACAGCCCTGGCCCAGCACTGTGTGAATCTGGTCCATGTGCACTTCACAGACCACTTGCATCCAGCTCACTTGTACTGAGGCTTAAAGCACAGATGGCTGACCCCAACACAGACATACTGAATCAAAGGATCTGGAGTGAAGCACCTGAATCTGAATGTAACCAGCCACCCAGGCAACTTTCACACACAGGAAGGGATATTTGTGAACCACTGGCCTAAGAATCACACCAGTATCTGTCAAATCAAAACACCCAAACTCATATGCGCAGGTCTCCCCGACACACACAAAAATTTGCTGTGTGGGAAAAACCTATTTAGAAGCTTGTGCTTGCTCCAATGAGGATTTAATGCCAGAGAGTTAAAATGTATAAGATGAAAAGATCACAAGAGAGAGAGAGATCTGTGTTGCTCAGACACTTTTTTTCTGATTAAATAATTCCTGGGCTGCCAGATGTTATCCAATGTCACATGCCCCACGTATAGCATAGTGCTCAAAATGCAGGTGTAAGAGTGGGTGAATGAATGAATGACTATATTTAGTATTTATACTGTTTGTTTGCTTGTCTCCCTGTCTGTCTACCTGCACTTCTAGAAAAGCTCCCTAACATAGGGGTGTGGATGGTACAGAGTCTGGGATGCTCTCACTCGTAACAGTGGTTAACTAAATAAATAGTAAAACACTAGCAAGAGCCAGAAAAATGTAAGTGCTCCTAGATCCAGTGATCCCATCAAGAAATGGACACTGTTCTTACATAAAGGAAAGGAGAAGCGGGAGCTTCCTTACTGAGTGTGCAACTGCACTGAGCCCAGTGCCCCACACCCATGTCTGTAGGGAAACCACAACTACATCCAGTGGACTAGTAACTGGCAACTAGGACTAACTGGTTTTCCCAGTTACGAGCAACTAGCACCAAGTTGTCAGTAAAATATAAAAAATAAAAATAGCCAAGACCGGTTTGGCTCAGTGAATAGAGCGTCGGCTTGCGGACTGAGGGGTCCCAGGTTCCATTCCGGTTGGGGGCATGTACCTTGTTTGCGGGCACATCTCCACAGTGTGGCGTGCAGGAGGAGGCTGATCGATGTCTCTCTCTCATCGACGTTACTGACTTTCTATCTCTCTCCCTTCCTCTCTGTAAAAAATCAATAAAATATATTTAAAAAAATAATAAAAATAAAAGAAATATATGTCTAAAATCAGGTCTCTAAAGGATACATGGTCCAAAGAAAACCCACAAAAAAAAAACCATGCTGAGTGGCTTCCCAGAGGAGGTGCTGGCCAACCTCAGACAAGTCATGGATAGGGAGTCACACTGATGAGGAACTGACCCTGTCTCCTTTGGACCCTGTCTCCTCCTTAAATCAGTGATGCTGCCCCAAATTAGTGTCAGCTGCAAACACTTTAGAATCCAACAGATGTGACACTCAGACCACTGTAGAGTTTACTGGTGAGAATTATTGAGCACCCATGGGAGCACCTCACAGTCTAGTCCAGAGTTGAGTTTGAAATCAAACTGGCCTAGATTCACATCCTGCCTTCACCACTTGCTCACACAAGACCTTCATCTCCCAAGCCTGTTTCCTTATCTATAAATGGAGATAATAATACTCACCTTATAAGAGTTACTTTGAAAGAACCAAGATGGCGGCATAAGGTACACACATGTACATGCTGCCTCTCACAACCACACGAAAACTACAACTAAAAGACAAAATGACTAACCCCCAGAACCATGGGAAAGTTGATGGAGTGGAAGTTCTACAACTAGAAGGAAAGAAAAAAAGTGCATTGAGACCTGGTAGGGCATGCAGAGGCTCAGAGAGGCAGATGTACAGAGATACGCGCTAATCGGGCTGGCATGGGCTGTGCTTTTCAATTGGGAGGGAGTTACAAGTTCCCAACTGCTCTGAACTCCAGTTTCCGGTGAGATTCTGGGGACCCAGACTCATACAGGGAGAAACTGGACTGTCTGCCATCAGATCAGAAAGAGAGGGTGACCTTCTCACAGAGGTGCGCACAGGAATCATTGTTTATTGCGCTGAGGTGCAGGATGTGGGATACCGAACAGAACACAGCAGAGAGGGTTGAGTGGCAGCCAGTGTTGTCTGCCATGCTCTAGTCCAGGGATTCCCTGAAACCCCGCCCCACCCAATTTACAAACCCCCCAGCTGTGCACAGTGGCTTTTGCATATGAATGGCCTGCCCTCTAGCAGCTTAACCTAACCAAATGCAACTGGGTCAGACAACTCAAAAACTTCCAAACTCCAAGCAAAGAGGAGAAATCTGCAGATCTCCGTGCAGCTCCTGCTGGGTGGCCTCAAACACTAGCTGACTTGCACCTCCTTAGAGATCCAGGAACCAGTGTAGCTAGAGGTCAGTGTGAAATGACACCAGATTTCAACTCCTCACATACATAAGTGACACCCTCAAGAAGCAGACTCAACGAGCACCAAAGCCCCACTGAAGCAAGTCCTGCCCATAGGAGTGTCTCCAGCACAGCAGTTTTTCATTATTGACACAGCTAATCTTCACAGTCAATTGGCCTGGAGGTCAATTCCTACCAATGTACCAATAGCAATCAAGACTTAACTACAAGATTGTGTATCCAGCCCACAAAGGGGTGCAATAAGAGTGTCCACCTCAGGTGATTGGGGAGACGGAGCTTCTGGGCCATAAAAGACAAATAGCACACAAAGCCACTCCATCAACACAGGGAAGCAGCCAAAATGCAGAGACAAAGGAACATGTCACAAATGAAGGAAATGGAGAAAAGTAAATTACTGGACATAAGAGTTCAAAACCACATTTATAAGGTTACTCAAGAATCTTCTACAAACTGCCGAGAAACTTAGTGAGACCTTCAAGGATCTTAATGAGAATGCCAAAAAAATGGAAAAGGATCCATCAGAAATTAAGCACGCACTGTCTGAAATAAAGAATATAGAGAAATCCAGCAGCAGGCTAGAGGACCCCAAGAATCAAACCAAAGATTTGAAATATGAGGAGGCAAAAAACACCCAACCAGAAAAACAAAAAGAAAAATTAGTCCAAACATGTGAAGATAGTGTAAGGAGCCTGTGGGACAACCTCAAATGTAGCAACATCAGAATTATGGGGATGCCAGAAAAAGAGAGAGCAAGAAACTGAAAACTTATTTGAAGAAATAATGACTGAAAACTTACCCCGCCTGGTGAAAGAAATGGAGTTACAAGTCCAGGAAGTGCACAGAACCCCAAACAAAAGGAATCCAAAGAGGACCACACCAAGACACATCATAATTAAAATACCAAGAGCAAAAGACAAAAAGAGAATCTTAAAAGCAGCAAGAGAAAAACAGTTAGTTACCTACAAGGGAGTACCCATATGACTGTCAGCTGATTTCTCAACAGAAACTATATAGGCCAGAAGGGAATGGCAGGAAATATTCAAAGTGATGAACAGCAAGAACCTACAACCAAGAGTGCTCTACCCAGCAAAGCTATCATTCAGAACTGAAGGGCAGATAAAGAGCTTCATAGATAAGAAAAAAGCTAAAGGAGTTCATCACCACCAAACCAGTATTATATGAAATGCTGAAAGATACTCTTTAAGAAGAGGAAGAAGAAGAAAAGGGTAAAGATAAAAATTAGGAACAACAAATACATATCTATCGACAAGTGAATCTAAAAATTAAGTAAATTAAAAATCTGATGAACAGAATAAACTGGTGAATATAATAGAATCAGGGGCATAGAAACGGAATTGACTGACAATTCTCAGGGCTATGGGGGTGTGAGGGGTGCAGGACAAGATTGGACAAAAATCTTACACACATGGATGAGGACAGTGGAGGGGGTGAGGACAGGGGGTGGGGGATGGGGAATCAGGTGGAGGGGAGCTATGGGGGAAAAAAAGAGGAACATATGTAATAAACTGAACAATAAAAATTTATTTAAAATTTTTTAAAAAGTTATTTTGAGGATTAAATAAAATAATAACCTTAAAAGACTTACCACAGAGCTGGTACACTGTAAAACTGCAGTAACTGATACCTGTTGCAACAGTAACTACAAGATTGTAAAACCTGATCTGAACACCCGACATTTCCCCAATTCACAAGCACACAGACTTCCTACAGGTTCTGCATTCTCTACTAATATTTTCCCATTCCACATAAAAAGGTTCGTGTACTAACACAGGGCACATACTTGTTATTTTTAATAGGCAGGGAGTAAGTACCTATTCCTCTCCCCAGGGATTTAACTTTTTAATGATTTCCACATTAGATTTAACGTTAAATGCAAATTGATCCATAAAGTCATCTAATTGGAAATTAAGCATGTCATAGACATTATCCACGACTTAATTAGAAGAGCAACATGATATGATGAGAAATGCCCCTCACTGAGCCCAGAGGCAGGGGATGGCGCTCCACCTCAGCCAATTACTGGCTGAGACCTGGAAGGTCACTTAGCCTGCCTGGGCCCCTGCAAAAGGAGGACATTAGATTTCAAAGACCCTTTCCAGTCAAAAGCTAAGAAATCTATAATTCAAATCACTTCAGTAGTTATTTATGGAAAAAAATAGGCTCTGGGGATGCAAAGACTCAGTCATGTCTTACAAAGTTTGCAGATTAGAGAAACCACAGACTGTTCCAGGCACCAACACACCCTGGCTTGCAAAGTGGGAAGCATTTGAATTTTCATTCTAGATTGCTACCTGGCATGTTTCTCCTGTCCTGACCCCCCAGCGTCCCTCCCATTCTCCCGGTGGGTGGCTACATCCTCACTATTTACTTCCCAAAGCAAAATTTCCAAGTTTCAGAGCTCAGCACTAAAGATAGTACAGCTGGTCAAGCTTTTTTGCTGTTTAAACCATTAACCCGAGCCCACCCTCCCAGGACTTCTCCCAGATTAAATTCTGAAAAGGTCTCCAAGATTTAGCTCAGCACTGCCTGTCCTTTTCAGTGCAAAATTATCCTTGTCTCTAGCCTCGACTGTTCACCAAAAAAAGTGGAAGGGGATGAGATGGAGAGGTGCTTAATCTGGAATTTAGCAAATGGCATAGCATAGAAGGGGATGAGAGATGCACAGGAGGGCCAGGGACTTGCTGCTGCCTGCATGAAACAAAGCATGAGGCTGACTCAGCAGCATATTTCCCTATCAGGGAGCTCACAGGACAGCGCCTTACATCTTACCCACACTAACATGAGTGATATACAGAGGTACTCTCCTTACCTCTCACTGTGGCACAAGGACATCCTCCATAGCATGTCACCACAGTCCCTCCTCTTCTGGGCACAAAGACCCCATCCCCCTTCCAGGCATCTTCATCTCCCCAATCTGCTATTTCACTCTGCTCAGGTGGAACAGGGGCTGCTGCTTGTGGACAGGCCCTAAAAAAGGGACTGGGATGGCCCAGGCCAGGACAGTGAACCTTGTCCTGATTCCTGGAAATTTCACTACCAAAGCATGGTTCCTAAGTCCTAGCAATCCCAGAAAGCAACCATGTCTTAGAAGCAGTTCTTCAGAAGACTTCAAACCCCAAGGACACCCCAGAACAAAGTTTGCAAACCCTTAAAATATAGGAAACTGCCCTTAATTAAATATGATACATGTAAAGTACATGGAAGTAAAGTTTGTACAACTCAGCCCAAATGAGGGTAGAGGAAAATATTTAAGCTAACATGAGGATGGAGGCTATTAAAATTTAATAAAACTAAAAAAAAAATCCAAGATGGTGGCATAGGTGAACATTTAAACTGCTGCCTCACACAACAATTTCAAAACTACAACTAAAAGACAGAAGAGAGATCATCCAGAACCACAGGAAAGCTGGCTGAGTGGAAATTCTACAACTAGAAGTAAAGAGAGGTTTACAGAGACTCAGAGAAGCTGCAAAAAGCTGAGATACTGAGACACGCATGTGGAGAGGATGGGCAGTGGAGTACCTGGCTGACTTCCTCTTGCGGGAGGGAGATGGAAACTCCCAACTTCACTGAATCCCAGTTCCAACTGCACTGAGCCCCAGTTCCAGGCGAGACTCATACAGGGGGGAGATTGGACTGTCAGAAAAAGCCAGGAGTGCATGGAAACTCAGGGGAGCCACGAAAGGCAGAGGTCTGGAGGAATGTGTACCAGAGTATGCAGAGAGGACTGACTGCTGATTGTACTGCTGGCTTTCTCTAGCGGGCGGAAGAGGGAACCTTCCAACCCCACTGAACTCCACTTCCAATGGCACTGAACCCCAGTTTCAGGCAAGACCCTAAGGACTCAGACTCATACAGGTCCCCAGAGCACATGGAAACTCAGGGGAGCTGCGAAAGACAAAGGTCTGAAGGTGTGCAAGTGCACACAGAGAGGGCTGCAATGATTACGGAGGGACAGTGAGACCCTGGGGCCACCGTGTTGGCCAGGGCTGATGGGAAGCCAAGGCTGTCTGCTCAGCCCTGAGACTCCACCCCATCGAAGCTGAACACAGAGGCTTTTGCAATTTTGCAAGTCTTGTATCATAAGGCTGACTCCAGCACAGAAGTTCTTCCAGTGTAGACACTGCTGATCCTCACAACCAATTGGCCTGGAAGTCAAATTCCCCCAGTGATACCAACAACAATCAAGACTTAACTACAACAAGGCTGTATACACAGTCCACAAAAGGGGTACACCAAGAGAGTCCACCTCAGGTAACTGGGGAGGTGGAACTACTGGGCCATATAGGACACCTAGCACATATAGCTACTCTACCAACTCAGACAAAGAAATAGATCACAAATGAAAGATATGGAGGAAAACAAATGACTGGATATAGAGTTCAAAACCGCAGTTACAAGGTTTTTCAAGAATTTCCTAGAAAAGATAGATAAATTTAGCAAGACCCAAGAAGAGATGAAAAAGGACCAACTAGAAATTAAACATACACTCACTGAAATAAAAAAAAAAGTATTATGTAGATACCTAACAGCAGACTAGAGGAAGGCAAGAATCAAGTCAAAGATTTGAAATACAAAGAAGCAGAAAACACTCAACTGGAAAAGCAAAAAGGAAAAAGAATCCAAAAATTTGAAGAAAGTATAAGGAGCCTCTGGGACAACTTCAAGTGTACCAATATCAGAATTATAGGGGTGTCAGAAGAAGAAAGAGAGCAAGATACTGAAAACCTATTTGAAGAAATAAAGACTGAAAACTCCCCCACCTGGTGAAAGAAATAGTCTTACAAGTCCAGGAAGCTCACAGAACCCCAAACAAAAGGAATCCAAAGAGGACTACACCAAGGCACATCATAATTAAAATACCAAAAGCAAAAGACAAAAAGACAATATTAAAAGCAGCAAGAGAAAAGCAGTTAATTACCTACAAGGGAGCACCCATACGATTGTCAGCTGATTTCTCAACAGAAACGATGCAGGCCAAAAGGGAGTGGAAAGAAATATTCAAAGTGATGAATAGCAAGAACCTACAACCGAGAGTGCTCTACCCAGCAAAGCTATCATTCAGAATTGAAGGGCAGATAAAGAGCTTCACAGATAAGTAAAAGCTAAAGGAGTTCATCACCACAAAACCAGTATTATATGAAATGCTGAAAGGTACTCTTTAAGAAGAGGAAGAAGAGAAAAAGGTAAAAGTAATAATTATGAACAACAAATACATACCTATCAACAAGTGAATCTAAAAATCAAGTGAATTAAAAATATGATGAACAGAATAAACTGGTGAATATAACAGAATCAGGGGCATAGAAAGGGAGTAGACTGACAATTCTCAGGGGGAAAGGGGTGAAAGGATGAGGGGGTGAGGGGAAAGACTGAACAAAAATTGTACACCTATGGATGAGGACAATGTGGGGGGATAGTAAGGGCAGAGGGTGGGGTGGGAGCTGGGTGGAGGGGAGCTATGGGGGGAAAAAAGAGGAACAATTATATTAATCTGAACAATAAAATTTATTACATTTTAAAAAATAAAAAAAATTAATGAAACTTCTCTTTAAAAAAAGGATCTTTATAAAACAAATACAAAGAACAATTTGACTATAGATTGGTCTTGAACTGTACTTGAGACTCTTATAGGGATGAGACAAGAATATAATTTAAAGGAAAAAAGAAAAGGAGGGAATTGGGTTCAGAAGTAATAAACACTTCCACTTTAACTGTCTCCTTTGATTCCCCCAAGACAATCATGGAAGGAGGGTGTGGGGCATTTCTGCTTCATGCTCTGAGAGGTGATGAACCTGATGAAAATCATCCCACAGCCAATGACAGGTCTAGCATCTGAGCTTTAAGTCATCACTGGGCCAAGCACTGTCCTTGAACCCCTAATCACAAAGATCAGCTGTGACCTTCCTGAGGGATGTTCACACATTTGTGCCTGAGAGACAATGGGAGGAGGGGTGGGAGTAGGAGCTTATTTTGAGCCATTTCTCTCAGAGCTTCCTTTAGTTACCCTGTTTCCCCAAAAGTAAAACATCCCCCCAAAATAAGACATACTTCCAGTTTTGCCTCTCGCTGTAATATAAGGCATCCCCCTGAAAATAAGACCTCCCTGATAATAAGGCCTCCCCGGAATATAAGGCCCCCAAAGCTACCTACTGTAAGGCATCTGACTCCTGATTTAAAGAGACCTCGCACTGCCTGAACAGCTGGTTTGTGATGACAACTACCACCGTACTGTATACAGGTAATAAATTTCCTTTTTTGTTGCTCAACAATAAATGTGTACCATATTCTTCTTCATGGAAAAATAAGACATCCTCTGAAAATAAGACCTAGTGCATCTTTGAAAGCAAAAATTAATATAAGACACTGTCTTATTTTCAGGGAAACAGGATATCCTACCTCACAAGAAAACCACTTCTTCCTCCTCTATCACAGTAAAGATGTATTTGAGTCAGGCAGGGTTCTAATCATTTTATATTCATAACTCATTTAACTCATACAACAACCCTATAAGTAGACACTCCTGTTAATACCCTATTATCCAATTCAGTAAACAGCAATGTTAAATAATTTGCCCAAAAGCAAAGAGCTGGAAGCATGAGCTGGGAGCCAGGAAGTCTGAACCTAGATGCTATTCTTTTAACCACACGGCTATCCTGCCTTGTACCAGGTCCCAGGATTCAAATGTGCCATGGAACTGGGGTAAGGAGTGGGGCACAGAACCCTAACTGCTCGCTGTTGATACCACATGAAGCTCTTTAGCTTCCAGATGCTTCCAACTTTCAGAAATATGCAGGTCACCACCTTCTTTCCCTCCCTCTTCCACCTTCCGTTATTGGGTTACTGCAGGAGGATCGTGTATTAAGGCAAACACCACTTTGACATAACCTAATAACCACCCATCTCCTGCAGCAAGAAGGAATGCTACAGGGCACACGTGCAAACCTGATTCTCAGTCCAGGAGTGATTTCTGTGGGAAGTGTAATTCCATTGTCCACCTCGCCCAGCAGATCTTATATCCATAAAACGCAAAACCTCCATCAGTCAGGACCCACAGGAATGAAAGGCCCTGCCTCTTCACCCATGTTTCAGGTGCAGCTAGACCCCATCTGGTGACAGAAAGTCAAACCTAATCCAATCTTTCCATTTAGAAACACAATAACACACATACACAGCTGTGTGTAGAAGGCAGCATTATAATACAGACAAATAATTGTCCACATTCCGTTCCGCTGGTTACTTATTTATTAGGCTAAAATTACTCCCCATATTGTAGCCTATGATCAATATAAACTACATTCATTGTAATATTCTGTGACCACACTTTTGACTGTTAATGGCTCATTCTCGATGGGAGACATACAAATTCGCATAAGAACCTATGGGATGTGGGTTTGCATCTGCATTGAAAGAAACTGAAAGGCAAAAAAAAAAAAAAATACTTAAGATCCCGACACAGTTGCTCAGTTGGTAGTGGCAGAAGCTGTGATCTCAGGGGAAGAAGCCATGCAGCCCAAATGGGGAACTGAGAGCCAAGCTCTAGTGTTCTCTGCTGCTGACTCTGAACAGGGTGGACAAACTAGCTTCCAGGCCAAACCTGGCCCACCATCTGCTTTTGTATGGGCTGTAAGCTAAGAAAAGCTTTTACAAGTTTAAATGGTTGAAAATAATCAAAGGAATATAAATTACATAGCATGCACATTTTAGTGTCCATAAAGGAAATGTTATTGGAATACAGCAATGCCCGTCGACTGGCATCTTGTCTATTGTCTGTGGCTGCTTTCACACTAGCAGAGGTAAGGAGAGGTAACCAAGACCACCTGGACTGCAAAAATATCTACTCTGACCTTTTGCAGAAAATGTTTGCAGACCCCTGACTTAAAAACACTGCTAGCCCTGGCTGGTTTGGCTCAGTAGGTAGAGCATTGATTGGCCCACAGACTGAAGGGTCCCAGGTTGGATTCTGGTCAAGAGCATATGCCATGGATGTGGGCTCAATCCCCAGTAGGGGTGTGTGCAGGAGGCAACTGATTGGTGATTCTCTCTTATCATTGATGTTTCTACCTCTCTCTCCCTTTCCCTTCCTCTCTGAAATCAATATATATATATATATATATATATATATATATATATATATATATATGCACTGCTAGTGCCTGGCCACATGACTCGGTTGGGGCATCATCCTGTATTACAAAAGGTTGAGGGTTTGATTCCCAGTTAGAGCACATACTTAGGTGGAGGTTCCATCCCAAGTTGGGGCATGTATGGGAAGCAACCAATAGATGTTTCTCTCCCTTCTTCTCTCTCTAAAAGAACTCAAAAACATATCCTTGGGTGAGGATTAAAAACAAAACAAACAAACAACAACAACAAAAAAAACACTGCTAGAAATAAGATACTGACAAAACATGAAGTCCAGGAGGAAAATACAAATGGTCACTTTCCTGATCAATCCTTTGTGTCTAGGATTCAGCAGCACATGCCCTTTCTAAGAGAGAAAATGAGACTAGATTGGGGGTCCAGTGATTCTGCTTGTGCTGTGGCTCCAATGCAACAGAAAATGAGGGCAGAGCAGGAAGCATTCCCTAGAACTCCTTTCAGTCCTCAGTGGGAAGCTGACAGGCAGAGCCAGAACAGGACGGGAAGCCACTATGCTATGATCTCTTTGTGAAGTTTCTTAGTGGCAAGTCTCAGTTTTGGAAGGAGGGTGGGTGGGACAAACTAGGAAGGGAGCACAATATTCCTTTGTCAAGATTTTCTGTTGTTGTTAATCTTCACCTGAGGACATTTTTTTTATCTGATTTTTAGAGACAGTGGGAAGGAGGGAAAGAGAGAAAGAGAAACATTGAGGTAAGAGAGACACATGGATTGGTTGTCTCCCACATGCTCTCCAACTGGGACCAGGGATGGAGCCTGATACCCTTCAGTCCATGAGCCGGTGCTCTAACCACTGAGAAAACCAGCGAGGGTGATTTTATTTTATTTTTTAAAGATGACATAGGATTTTCCATGCCCTCCTTTTTCCCATCTTCCTCACCACCTCAATTAATCCAAGAACCCCTAGATTTGGGGTTGCCAGATTTAGTAAATAAAAATACAAGATGCCCAGTTACATTTGAATGTCATGTAAACAAGGAATAATTTTGTAATATGTTTGTCGCAAATATTGCTTCTCTAACATTATACTTATACTAAAAAAAAGTACTGATTCTTTTTCTGATATTCAAATTTCACTGGGCATCCTGTATTTTATCTGACAACCCTACATAAAATCCAAATTATGCAGACTCCTTGACCCCAGCAAAGACTCTGCATGGCTCCCTGGGCTTTCCAGTGTGGGGGCTTATCTACTGCAGCATCCAGAAACAGCATCCCTAGGAGCAAGTGAGAGGAATGTAACCATCCCATCCTCCCCTTGACACATCAATATATCTAATGTGCACATCTTTGGGATTGGGAGGAAGCTGAGGTATCCACAGAAAACCCATGTTGACATGGGAAGAACATGTCAGCTCCACACAGACAATGCTCCAGTGGGAGTCAACTTTTTTTCTCACCAATGTTATAAAATGATATCACTCGAAGACCTGCCTCCAACTTGAGAACCCTCCAACTAGACAGAAGGCCAAAGACCTTCCCAATTCAATTTAGGTCCAGGCTAAATGCTTTTCCTTGTCAATTCAGACCCAAGTACAACTTAAGACTCACTTCCTCCCTATATGTCCCCATTACTGTCTTCCCAGATGGTACCCCTTGATTGTTGTCAATTCACAATTGCCCTCTGATGTTTGATAATCAACCTCAACCATACTGGATTTGATTTTTTCTCATCCAGATAAAAACCTGGCTTCTCATTGTACTTTTTTTCTAGTACCTCCCACAGGATTAATATATTTCACAGGGGCAGAAACATTAATGTAATGGTGGTGGTGGTAACATTTTAGCACTAACTATAGTCTAGCCAATATACCAACTATTTCACATGCATTATTTAATTTCATCTTGAAAACAACCTTTGAGGTAAATATATTATTATTCCCATTTTACCACATGAGGACAGTGACACAGAGTTCAGGTAACTTGCCCAAGGCCACAATGCAACTAAGTAGCAAGCTGGGATGGGAGTCATCCAGATGTAAATAAACATCAACTGAAAAGGTGACCAGGCCTCGCTGGAGGAAGCCGTGCCAACAACGAAGGGGTCCAGAGCTGAATATCAGAATGGTAGGATGAGAATTGAGCACCCCTTGACGTTTGTATACCTAAGGGCTAAAAACGGTGATTTGGTCCAATAAGGAGCTCATGTTATTGGATGGATGGATGGATGGATGGATGGATGGATGGATGGATGGATGGATGGATGGGCGGGCCAGTAAAAGAAAAAATGGATGAGCATAGAATTGAGTAGGAGGTGGAAGATTTTTAGGGAAATTGTATGAAGAAATTATTTAAGAAGACTGAATCTATATAAGGCTATTACACAATGTCCCTTAAAATATGCCAACTGCACAAGTGGACTTGAAAATGGACCCTCCACTTTTAGCCCAGAATACCTTAATTACACGTGTAGCACTAGCTCTGGGCTTTGGGATCCTGATGGAAAAAGAAGTAAAGGGGACCTGGAGAAGGGGAGATGGAGAAGAGGCAGGTTTAGCACATTCAGCCCTGGAGAATGCTAGATGAGGTTAGCAAACCTGATGCAGCAATCAGAGACAAGGACTTTGTAGGAGGAGCAGAACCTTGTGAGGGACCCCATGTTTGTTCCATTGTTATTGTTAATTTGTTATCTTGATGTCTATGCTACTTTACCTCTGTTACTTTTACTTCTTTATCGGTTTCCTTGTAGTCATTCTCAGTAAAACCCAAGATAAAGGATCTGTTTGCAATCTTTAGGGGACAAAAGGGGAGATGAGAATCTGCATCACACGTACACACACCCAGATGTGGGGGAAAGGACACTAAAGGACTAGAGTGAACCTAGCCTTTAGACCTCAGCCCTATCAGCCAAGACCCCTGAGCAAAGGGTCTAGTTGTTTCCTGAGAGGTTCATGGTATCCCAGAGGGTAGAGAGAAGCCAAGCTGGGAAAGCCTAGGGTTTGGTCTTGGGCGGGGGGAGGGGGGGGTTGGTCACTGGCAACTAGTGAAGTGGCTTTAGACAAATCTGGATCAAATGAACAAATATTACTTTATAACGAGGCCAATCTCTTCCAACTCCTGTTCTATTCAGGATTTCTGTTGTTTCTAATCACTAATCCTCCACATGCTACTACTTATTTCTTCCTTCCACTTCTGACATGGCCTGACTAGTTGGCTTTCTAAAAATTAATTATCTAATTTTTATGGTCACCTCTTTATAAACATTCAAACAATACAGAAATGTATGAGGTAGAAAAGGAGAGCCCTTACGTAATCCTAAATAAATGATCTCTATTAGCATTTCATGTATACCTCCCCTCAAAATGCACATAAAATTATAATACATACTTATTCTACATACATGTATATTGAAAATAAAATCGCACTATACATACTGATCTATAATCTAACTTTCTCATATAATTTTTTTGCCACCTTTCCATAACAAAATAGAAGGTGACCTCATCACTTTCAACAATTGTTTATATCAGCAGTCGCCAACCTTTCGGACCCCACGGACCACCAGTGGTCCGCAGATCACCGGTTGGTGACCACTGGTTTATGTAACATTCAGTATACAATTTTACTAGAGTTTATTTAACTATTCCTTTATTGATGAATGTTTTAAAGTCCCCATTTGTCACTACACTAAAGAATAGGGTAAGAAACATCCTTATACATATTTACACTATGCTTCTCTTAGGATGAATTACATGAAGTAGAGCCATCAGGTCACAGAGTACACAAATTGAACATTTCAAATCCCTATTGTCAAAAGGCCCTCCAGCCCTAGCTGGTTTTGCTCAATGGATAGAGCATCGTCTAGTGGACTGAAGGGTCCCATGTTCCATTCCACTCAAGGGCACATGCCCAGGTTACAGGCTCAATCCCCAGTAGGGGGCATGCAGGAGGTTGCTGATCAGTGATTCTCTCTCATCATTGATGTTTCTATCTTTCTCTCCCTCTCCATTCCTCTCTGAAATCAATAAAAACTATAGTTTAAAAAAGGTTCTTCAGAAAAGCTCTATAATTTATACTCCTGCCGGTAGTGTATAAAATTTGCCCTCTACCCTCAACTCAATCAAGGGTGTTTTGGATCAAAGGAGTTAACACCTTCAGCAAGATAAAGTCTCTGACTCACAAAACTGCCCTTGGAACTCATCCATATTCACCACACCAATTCCGCCTCTTCAAGGAAAATAGGCAGAGTTTTATTACATTTGTCCAGGGTTCAAGAGCCTAACTGGGGTCAACTCTGGGCTGCATTAGAAGAGGAACAATTACCCAAGCCTCAGGTGAAGACAACTATTCCACAGAGCGGTACTTAGCACTGGACTCAGAGCACAAAGCAGAGAGGACACACATAGGACCCCTGTCAACATCCAGAGAGCCTGTAACTTCTGCAAGACAGACCCCTGAGGAGGAGCAGCTGCTGGAGCTGAGATGTATATCCCCACTCATCATCCTTGTCCTCTAAGGGGCTTTGGAAACCGCAAGATCAGAGCGAGGGCCAAGAGCACATATTTTAGCAATAGAAAAGAAAGTTATTTAAAATAAAACCCACTGCCACTAATCAGTGTAGCATAAGTTTTCATGTTACCAGTACCCTGAGGGAAAAACTGTTCTTTGTTAATATTCTTTCAGTATGAATACTGATCAGCACCATGAGCATCAAAATGTTTGTTTCACTTCTAAAGGCTATTTCTATAGTTCTTCCCTGTCTTTTTAAACAGAGCTCACCAGACAGAAGTAGGATGCTACTTAAAGATCAGTCATATTATGCGCACCCAGCACACTGTTAGACAACAGTGTTGACCACTGGAAACAACAGGGCAAGAGGGCTGAAGGACCCCAGTTTAATATACTTTTTAAATGTAACTACTCTCGTGTTTATCTCTCCCCACATCATCAGCTATCATCACCTCTCCTCTCTAGCAGATGACACCTCTCTATTTCAGAGCCATAAATGGGCCTCTCCAGCTGTTTATGCTGTGAGAAGCAGAAAGAAAGTAAGCAGAATAGAACTGCAAATACATGATGAATAACGTAGCTAAGGTTGAACAGGTCACCTGGGAGTAAAGTGGTTTAAGTTCTGGTGCACAGACTTTGTAAAGCAACTTTAAGTGCCATTCTTACGTCTGGTCATGTGCCTTAAAATGGCTTGCAGATAGCCCTATCATGTCCTCGGTTGAGGGCTTTTGTTTTTGACACACAGAAGCAGGCAACTGGCCAGCCACCAAATGCAAGAAGTGTGAGGAGTGCAAGGGTGATCCTAGGTCTCGGGTCCAGGGCTTTCAAAAGAACACATCAACTGTTTTCCCCCACAGCAAGTGAGACAAACATCTAGTCATACAAGTACAGCACTACAAGTAAACAAGTCTTCTGCTGGCTCTATGCTTCTGCTAATAGAAAAAAAAAAAAGTGCTGCAAATGTTGTTATTTCTTTCCCTTACTTAAGTCATCTGGAAAATCTCCAACTAGCCAACAATTTGGTTTACAAAACTTAGCACAGCAACTGAGATCTAGAAGAATAACATCAAAAGGTAAAGAGAGTGCTGAGTTCAAGGTCAAGAGATGACCTTGGGCCAATCACACACCCTATTTTTCAGCTTGGTTTCCCCATCAGTGCAAAATGGGGCTGACCCCTCTCTTCTCCAGGAACAGAGGGCCACTATGGAGAGTGCGAGGGGATATAACGGAGACCACCCGTCCTCTGAGGGATCTGCCAGGCTGAGCCTCTCCCACTCAAGCTTGGAGTGTTCACGAACGTCAGGACACGAGCCATCTGATCCAGCCACACCAGAGGATCCTGAGGGTCCCAGAAGGAACCAAGAAAGAAAGAAGAGCAATGACAAGTCTCAGTTTGGCAACATCAGGCTGCAGCCTGGATCTCCACTGTCAGCTTTAGAAATCTCTTTACACAGGAGAACCAGCCTCCATCCAAGGAAACCTTATCTATTATCCCAATATATAAAATACATTAAAAGTGCAATTAGAACTTAATTATTTAAGTTATAGTATCTTCTTGAAGTATAACAAAACTGTCCTCATGAACATAATTTTAAATCTCAGTGAAGTATTTAATACATTTCTCTTTTTACTACTACATACAGAAAGTCCTAATTCATATACAGTTGCAAATGGTACCTACAAGTATTTAACCTTTTAGTTGCAGCCTGCGGAATCTACTCGATAAAACTGATACAGACACCTGAAAGTAGGACAGTAGGAAAATTGTAAAGATAGGTAACATTTCTTATTAGGAAATGTTTAATTCAGGGAGAGTTTGAAGAGTTGTTTCACCATTCAGTTTAAGCTTTTATTTCTGGAGAAAAACACTGTTAAGATGTATCTTAGAACATAATTCAACGTTTAATCAGGTCAGCTCTAAAAATCCTCAGATACTTAGTACCAGGCTGTGACAGATATTTACGCAAAATTTCAAGAGTCCAATTTATTTTGTTTCACACATTAAAGTTCAAACTAAGTTTCAATTTCATCACTCACACTCGACCCACCCTTGTAAATAAGCCTGGTGAGAACACAAGCCTGCATTGCCTAATGGCAATCATTCAACTTACTTTAAAAGTTTCAGCAATATACACACGTGAGGACTACCAGACTATATGTGAGGGATTCAGGCAAGGGAGTTTCCTTTGCCAGCTGATATAGGAAAGTGATTTACCACCTCATATGAAATATTTATAGCTCAATCTTTTCTTGGATGGTCAACACCTGAAATATGAAAAAGTAAACTCCTAAGGATTATTATCCACATCACCACAGATAATCCATAAGAGTAAAACATCTTAGTATAATGTATACATTGTGTGTTACATGTATAGCACCATTTTAAAGGTTATCTTTTTGATAAGCAGGTTTTGTATATACAAGAAACGGCTTCTGGTAATACCTGGTAGACAAACCAGTATCTTGGTAATTTTCACTGTCATCATCTTCACAATAGGAAATAAAGTTTTCTTCACTTCTATATGTATCCAGTGTTTCAATGGGTCTTTCTCATGTTTGCCTGAATACACATATACAAATGCCAGCTAAATGCTGACATTTGCAACATCCACTCTTCTATGGAGATAGATCACAAGGGTATGAGAATCCAGACTTGGAGACTTCCCTAAGCAGGGTGAACGCCAGGTTGGTTCTCCTCCGGACTGCATCATTCTACAATGACACCAGCTAGGTTCACAGAGAATGGTCCAATGAGGCTTTTGAAGCCATGAGAGCATTTTTCAGATAAATTTCTTATCTCCCCTTCATTTATCTCTTCTTCTGGAGAATTCACTTCATTTGGAGGTTTTTTCTTTGTTTCCTCATTTTGGTTGTCTGTTTGGGTTTGTCAAGAGAGCATTTTTCATGTTAGATTAAAACTTGATGGTAGAATTATCAAATTCTGAAGAACAGGGTAAATGGTCAGGGCCTAGGAAAATGTGAGAAGATACAAAAGACCTGCTGGGATCTCCAGCTATAATTCTTCTCAAAAATGGAAATTACAAAAAAGAAGAAATGTGGATTCTTCTGTCAGCTCAGCTCCTGCCTGGGCCCTCAAGCCAAGAAGCTCAGGTTTCAAGAGCAGTGGAGAAGTTTAGTCCATCCCCCTTCTCTCCCTCCCGAGGATGGAAGCTTTTTCATTCACTCACTCACTCACGCATTCACTAATTCAGTCATCCCACAGATATCCACTAGATGTCTACATAGAGAGCTACGCACACGCATGGCATATGTTTTTATTAGCATACGTTTAATCATATTTTATTTTGGAGAGTTCTGTCCTTAAAGATACCAAAAATGAGTAACTATCATCAGAACCATGACTCACTCCTGTTAATAAAAGTTACAGCACTGGAAATGTTAGCTATTACCATCACTTCCAAATACTTTTACTTGTACACACACACTCTGAGCTTCTCTGTACTAGGCATAATACAAGGCTGAGATACAGTTACTCCCCTCCAGGCGCTCAGTGGGAGAGAATTGGGTAAGTTCAAGATGTAGAAGACAGTGTGATTAATACTAACGTTGAATTACAGTATGGGGGACTGAGGGAAAGAAGGAAGGCTTAGTTACAGTAACGTGTAGGAACTGGGAAGGCTGCTGTGAAATAATGGACATTCTTCTCTTGGAAGAGCTCACAATGGAAAGAGTGTATCCCAAGTAAGTTCAGGTGGAGGAAAAGGCACAGAAGCAGAGAGATGGTTGAGCATGGGTGAAATTGGGGAATACTGGGTGGGAGTGACTGCCAGAAGGTTGGAAAAGAGGACCAAGACTCTCTCATTGAGAGTTAATATAATGGGAGTCACCTCAGTCATGTAATGTCTCAGAGCAAGGTAGAGTGGTTCATTCAACAAAATTCCACATATCAAACTGAGTGGTCATACTGCATTCTCCCTGAACTTGTCAGGAGGCACATCCAACACACACACCGTCTTCCTCTCATCTAGGTACATGGGAGCTCCCAAAACCAACCAGCCACAATGCCGACTCAGCCGTAATTGAAGGTAAGTATAATAGGACGTGTCTCTGACTTGGCAGGAGTTGCATTCTTCCAACATAACTCTTTCTACTCTCTAAAATGAAACCCATGTTGTTTTTTTAAACAGCATATCCAGGGCCACTCTGCTTCCAGGGGATTTGCAGTTTTAGCCAATTTGCTTAGAGGATAGCTGTGCAAATTTGCAATACCCCATGAGCCTGGGTTTGAAAAGGAGGGGAGGGATCTCCAGCTATAATAAGAATTTAATAAAAAGCAGAAGCCAGAGCCCATGCAAACAATGGCTGCTCTTGCAGGTCAACTCACACTGGGCACTGTTCATCTAGCTCTCTAACACAACGAATGAATACCAGTGGCCCCAAAGTCATCCCCTCCACAGGTATATTCTAAATGCCTATTATAAGCAGAGCACTATGGAGAATATAAAGCTGTATGAGCCACAGCCCATACCCTGAAAGAGCTTATAGTTTAAGAGGAAGAAAGGACACCTACAAAGGACAGTTAAACACGCTGGACTTAAACACACTGGATGGTGAAAGTGGCATGAAGACATTGATTGGCCAAAGGGAGTGAAGACCCCTTCTGGTAAAGGAAGAGCAAACTGGGAGACGACTTCCT
This sequence comes from Lasiurus cinereus, assembly GCA_011751065.1. Lineage (NCBI taxonomy): Eukaryota > Metazoa > Chordata > Mammalia > Chiroptera > Vespertilionidae > Lasiurus > Lasiurus cinereus. Next base: position 4,674,037 of record JAAGEH010000135.1, read on the forward strand.
GAAGGAGGCAACTGTAGAGAAAGCCAGTGTGCTAGGGGCCATTATCCCCAGGGACTGGGCAGAGGAATCCAGGCTCAGCAAGCATGAGTGACTTGCACAAGGCCACACAAATCATTGGTGGCAGAACCAAGACCCAAAGATCTCCTCCTCTGCTAAAAGAAGCTTTCCTAGGAGTACACACATTGAGAAAATGCCGTGAATCCAATTTGAAGGAAGGATACCTACTGGGGCACAGGCTAGAGAGATACACCGAGGCCACACTGCATGGTCTCCTACTCCATGCAGAGGGACTACACATGCTGGTTGGGGATGAAGCATGTAGGAACTGGGAGGCTTTTGAGAAATGAGAGTTTGGGATCATGTGTATGTATGTACTAAGAGCCGGGCGGCAGCCTGTCTAAGTTTGTATCCCAACACTGACAGCTATGTAAAACTGTGGACAAGGTATTTAACGTCTCTGTGCCTCCATTTCCTCATTTATTAAGTGGGGAGGATAATCCTAAACCCACTTCACAGAATTATTGTGAAAATTAAATGAATTACAAAGCAGTAAGAATAATGCTATCCATAAGAAGTGCTATCAAAGTATTATTAGATAATGATGGTTATAATGATGCAGCAACTTAATTAACCAGATGAGACTCACTGAGGTTGGCAGATTATCTGAGGGAGGACTGGAGTAGTTCAGACAAGAGAAGATGGTAGTAGCTGCAGGGGAAATGGAAAGGAAGCAACCGATGTGAGGGATCCCATCGAGAACTGGGAAGAGATATTTCCCTGAGGCTTGCAGCCTGGGAAAAGGGTAGTGCTGCTGGGAGGGGGTGGCTGCTCAGCAACAAGACTCAGAGGATTCTTTGCTGGACTCTGCTCCTTGCACGTCAGGCACACTTCTCTGAGTCTTCTATCTCTACAATGGGGCTAACAATCGTTACTCTTCTACTTTTGGCATTGTTGTGCAAACTTGGCCATAGGCATTAAGACATAAAGCACTGTACAGATAAAGGGCAAAACAAGAAAGAGTTGTGACAAGGGATCAGCCTGGGGAGTGAGCCCCGGGAGAGAGAGGAAACCCAAGTTAATCTTGTCTACCCATAACCTTCCCAGATAGGAACATTAAGGGTCAGTTCCACATTCTCATCCTACATAGCTGCAGGCTGGTGCCATCCCAGTAATACGGACACCTGAGGTTGCCACAGAACTAAGGATAGCACCCCTCAAGGGTATGATTCAAGGGGTAAACCAGAAAGCAGCCCCCAATAGGGACAGCAGAATTCACCATTCCAAGGCACACCAGAGATAAAGTTTGACGTGCAAAGTTGACTCTACCTCCTCCAGCTCTCAGGTCATAAAACCTGTGAACAGATCAAAAGAAAGGTCTAGAGCCAGACAGAGAGGGCTGGGGAGGAGAAAGCAGGCCCTGAAGCAGGCAGCCCTCCAGCATTTGCCTTCCACTGTAACCAAATGTTTGTTTACATGCCCTACATTATCTTGTCACTCCTTGGATAAGATTTCTTCTTGAAACTCATTTTATTTTTTTATGTTAAGTGCAGCCTGTGTCCTCAAGGAAACAATAAAAATCAGCAGCTTGTATTCCCCATGTAAGTTAGTTTCCTTTCTTTCTTCCCTCCCTCCCTTCCTTTTAGTTAATCCAAGGATATTTTTTCCATTGATTTTTAGAAAGTGGAAGGGAGGAGGAGAAACAGAGAGAGACACATCAATTGAGAGAGACCCATCAATTGGTTGCCTCCCACCTGCACTCCGATCAAGATCGGGCTGGGGATTGAGCCTGCAACTGAGGTATGTGCCCTTGACTGGAATCAAATCTGGGACCCTTCAGTCTACAGGCCAACATTCTATCCATTGAGCCAAATAGGCTAGGGCAAGTTTTCTTTATTTTACATTCAATAGGAAATCAGGACCGCAGCCCAAGTCTCTTCTCTGATAGACCCCATGCACTTCGTCACATCATTCACCACCACAGATGGGAACAATCTTCTTAACACAATTCTCTCTCCCACTAGTCGGGGATCTCTGAAGGTCCTTAAAAGAGCTTGGAGTCCTCATTCTCTGAACTCCCACCACCCAACACAGACCCTGGCACATACACTGAAATTTCAGCCCATCTTTGGCACCCAAAGACAGTGAGAGCCCATAGGCACACCCGCTCTAATAACACAACTCTCCCCCATACTCAAAAAAGACTTTCAAGTAGCACCTCATTTGTTCAAATCTTCCTTGTTTGGTTTTCCAAAAACCTGATTTCCCAGATTCAAAAGAGGTGGGGGGAGGACCTAATTTAGGTGTGAGATCTTAGTTTGTGTTTTAAAAGTTCTGTTTGATCAGGTTCTGAAAAAGTAAAAGGCCTTATTACTACAAAATACAGTCACTAACTTCAAACTACACAAGAATCGTGTCTTGTCCTTTCAACCAACTTTCCTGTCTGACTTTCAACAGTTTTTAAGTTGATAAACCGAAGGAAGCCTTTATTAAAAGAAAGAAAAAAAGATCTAAGCAAAGAGTTCCGAGTGTTCTCTAAGAATGTAGACTCTAAGAATACAATCTGTCCACACAAGGATAAACGCAGTTTTATTAAAGAAAACACAACGGGCTTACACACTCTGGTCAAATAGTGTGCACTATACACACAAAGAAGCAAACTCAGACTTAAAAGGACAACAGAGTCACCAGTGGGGGCCTACTATGGTTTTGCTCAAAAGCTCAACTCTAAGGCAGGAGCTTATGCTAGAGACAAACTCCTGGCTTTGTCCTTCCCAGGGTGATCTCTCTCACAACCATCCAGAGGAGCTCTACAAAATCATGCAGTAGAGCTACTTTATTGAAGAAACAGTGAACCGGATTAATCATCCACAAAACCAAGCCCCTTGGCACTAAATATGTTCAAGACTTCAAACACTCCTGGAGTTTCAATTTATTCTAAATATAGACCTGAAATCATAAACTAAGGAGCGAAAGCAGCGGGGTTTTAAATGATTGACCAACTCCATTCAAATATCCCACACTTCTCTTCTGAGGGAAAATGAATGCGTCAAGAAATATAATTTCTGCCCAGACCTGTTGGCTCAGTTTGTTGGAGCAGCATCACAGACACCAAAAAGGACATTGGTTCTGCTCCTCGTTGTTGAATGTGTACAGGAAGCAATGGATCTATGTTTCTCCCTCACATCAATGTTTCTCTTTTTTTAAAAAAAATGTATTTTTATTGTTTAAAGTATTACAAATAGTAGTACATGTTTCCTTTTTTTTTTTCCCTATTGACCACCCCCGGCATTCCCCACCCCCCAGAACATGCCCTCACCTTCCCCCCGCCAATGCCCTGTTATCCATTGGCTATGCTTACATACATACATACAAGTCTTTCAGTTGGTCTCTTACATCTGCCCATCCCCCCCCCGGCCAAACTCCCCTGCCTTTCCATTGTCTTTCTTTTTAAAAAATATTTTTATTTATTTCAGAGAGGAAGGGAGGTGGAGAGAGAGAGAGAGAGAGAGAGAGAGAGAGAGAGAGAGAGAGAGAGAGAAAGAGAGAGAAACATCAATGATGAGAAAGAATCACTGATTGGTAGCCTCGTGCACACCCCACACTGGGGATTGAGTCTACAACCCAGGCATGTGCCCTGATCAGACTGAGAATCTAACTTCGACCTCCTGGTTCATAGGTCGACACTTAACCACTGAGCCACACTGGCTGGGCTCTTTCTCCTCCTCCCTCCCTTCCCTCCTTTTCTCCCTCTCTTCATTCCCTTCCTCCCCTTCCTTTCCCTTCCCTTCCTTCCTCTCTCTAAAATCTGTAAACATATACTTGGGTGAGGACTTATAAGAAGAAGATAAGAAATACAATTTCTATAAATTCTCCCATCATAGAAACAAAAGTGTGGCCTTTAAGAACATTAGCAGAGCCCTACCGGTCTGGCTCAGTGGATAGAGCATCGGCCTGTGGACTAAAGGGTCCCAGGTTCGATTCCAGTCAAGGGCATGTACCTTGCTTTTGGGCACATCCCCAGTAGGGAGTGTTGCAGGAGGCAGCTGACGGATGTTTCCCTCTCATCGATGTTTCTAACTCTATCACTCTCCCTTCCTCTCTGTAAAAAATCAGTAAAACATTTTTTTTTAAAGAACATTAACAGAAACTAAAACATATGCAAAACTTATTTCTATCACACTCCACAGATAAAATGAAACTATTTTGTTTAATAATTTTAAAATATACCCTGTGTTTATAGTTTGGATTCTCTCACTACTTGAGCATTTGTTAAGCACCTGGATGTCAGAATTATAAAACTGAATGACCATTCTGCTTCTGTCCACAAGGATCTCACATGCTGGGTATTTGTACCTAAAATAAAAGGGTTTAATGGGTGATGCTCTTTTATCTAAGAAACTTTTAGTAATAGAAAAAAGGTCCGAGTTCTTTACAGCAATATTTTTCCCCAGTTAAAGAATTGGCATAAATAGAATAATCTAAAAGGGAGATGCTGCTAAACCCAAAGTTGGGGAATTTAAATCAGAACATTATTCACCAAAGGACCTGCTACATAGCAAGGCCTGTGCTAGATATTGATCACAATCAATCTCCACTCTTCATAATGAATTCATATACCACTTGGCCAGCTTTCCTAAATTAAAACACTCCCAGGCCTGTGCTTGACTCAACAGCAGGTAACTAATGCTTCCCCCAAAAGATCACACATTCACTTTATTTGAATAATTTCTCAAACAGTGGGCTGGGTCCAGATAACTCTACATGAAGCTAATTTTCAACAAGTGGGGCCAGGAGCTCTGGTCACTGGGATTTTATTCATTCCAACTCATTCAACAAATATGTATTAAGCACCAACTCCAGTGACTTTCTCAACACTGAGCAGTAGTTATACTGGCAAAGAAAACAGACATGGAGTCTTCCCTCATGGGGATTACAATCTAGCAAGTAAGGCAGGTAGTCAATACGGTTTATTCGTTTATTCATTTTATGTAGGGAAATAAATGAACAGGATGCAGGAATTCTGAATGACAAGCGTCTGGCTGGGGAGGCACCTACTGGATGGGATGGTTAAGCCAAGGAGAGACTCTTTGAAGAGAAAACCCTACAGATGATATATTCTTGTAACTTTATCTGTTATGAAGGCCAGTATGACTATTACTGAAAAATGTTCTGAATAACTAATACATATAACTTAGAAAAGAGAAAAATAATTTTAAAAGAATGATCCTAAATTAATTTATAAATTAAATGAAATCCCAATAAACACAGTTTCAGAAAAAGTTTTAAAATAGACAAAATTGTTTCTAAAAATAAATACATAAGTAATCTTGTGGGGGGAAAAACAGGGAGAAAATTCTTAAAAAGGAGGGTAATGAGAAAGAAGTAACTAAATTATGTATTAAAACCCTTCACAGAGCCATGATAATTAAAGATCCGGTAGATAGTGAAACATATATGAATTTAATGTATGGATTCAAGGAGAAAAGACTCAATCAATGAACAACAAATACATATTTATCAACAAGTGAATCTAAAAATTAAGTGAATTAAAAATTTGATCAACAGAATAAACTGGTGAATATAATAGAATCAGGAGCACAGAAAGGGAGTAGACTGATAATTCTCAGGAGGACAAAAATCATAAAGCATCAAACAGACTGTGAAATTACAGCAGAAAGATTAAAGTTAGATGAGGTAGATAAGTGATCAATCAAAGAACTTGTATGTATGCATATAAGCATAACCAATGATCACAGACACTGGGGGGTCGGGGTATGCCTGGGAGGGATGGGGGGCAATGGGAAGATATGTATAAAAAAATTAATAAAAATTAATAAAAAAAATAAAAGAAAAGAAACAAAGAGGAAAAAAAAAAGACTCAATCAATGAATAGCTGGGACAAGCCAAGAATTAGGTAAAAACATCTGAATCCCCACCTCACTCTTTATAACATACCAGATAAATTCTAGACACATTCAACTATGTGAAGTATGTTATGACTTCTTTTTCTTTTTAAGTAGAAGACTCTTTTCCAATAAGTAAGATAGTCTTTTGGGTGAAAAAAACAACAACAAAACACCTTGAAACCTTAAGAGTTACTAAATCTGACTTAAATGTAATTTGTGCCTGGAAAAGTTATATAAATAATAAGAAAACTCAAAAGGTCATGACAAACCTAGAAAGAATATGTGGGATTATCCCATCCCACAGTCCCCTGAAATTTCCCTGAGACACTATTAGTAGTGCTTCTCAAATACGCATACTGTTCACCCGAAATCTGGTTAAAATGAGACTTCAAACTTGGCAGGCCTGGAGGAGGGTCTCAGATTCTGCATTTCTAACCAGCCCCAGGTGATATCATGTAGCTAAGTATTACAGAACTTCTCTGAAGAGACATGGAGCTACAGCTGAAGAGGCCTCAGCTAACTTCAAAGAATCACCTGGGAGGTTTTAGAAGAAATGCCCACCAAAGTGTCACCTGTGTCATTCTCATTTAGGTCAAGGGTGAACAGTGGGAACCAATGTTTTTTTTAAAAAAAACTCCCTGTATAACATAGATATTCAGCCTGATTTGAAATCCAGTGAGGAAGACGGTCTGAGTTCCTTCCTGCTTTTGCTATGCTCCGAATGCCACAGAGACCTGTCTGAACTTGTAGTTTTAAACCATTCCTTTCCCATCCCCAGATCCCACCTGCCCTCCCGCTCCTACCCCCAAGTCACCTTTCTGCAGCCTTGTCCTAACAATCTCCTCCCATTACGAAGGGGAGACAGCCCAGCACAGGTGGACTAGAAGCATGGTTAAGGGACATCCCATATCTGACATCCCAGTGAGCGCTCAGGCTTGGTCACTGTTTAACCATTACTGGCTGTGTGATCCCAGGTAAGCCTCCTAGCCTCTTAGACTCCACTTCCTCATTTACAAAACCCAGGTTTTTCTGGGGCAAAATCAAGTTAACCTATTGGAAGAAATATGTGTAAACTGTAAAGCATCATAGGAACATTAGTTATTTATTAGGTAAATGACGTCTGGGAACACAGACAATTTCGAACCACTCACGTTGACGTCCCAATAACTTTGTACATCATTCCCCTTCCCATGCCTTTTCAATTCAAGGAAAACAGGTTTCTCCAGGTTTCCATTTTCTAAATATACAAACTAAACTTCATGAATAAAAATAGATAGAACATAACATTTCATATCCAGTCTAAACTGGAAAGGGCTTCAAATTTATAGAACATGCCAACAAGTGAATGTTTTATCTGCTAATATACATGCTAAGGGATTTGCAAAACAAATTATAACTTCTTAAACAACTTCTACTCCATTTCTAAGTGTCAGGTCCCACCTAAAATGTATACTGCCCCGTCTCCCCCACCCTCCAAATCTGGGGAACAGTAGAGGAAGTAGACATTTGTTTTGTTTCCATCCGCACAGGCACACATCTTATTTGGTCTCCTCAAAAGAGGTATTTGCTATGTAATCCATTTGCTAATAAAATCCACTGAATTTGGAAGATTCCCTGACAAAGGAAGCTTGAAGCATGTGCCCAACAGACACACTGGATCTATCCCTGGGAAGCATTTGCCAAAGGCCATTGAGAGCACACCTTTCGCACTGTGCAGGGACGAGAGGGGAGAAGAAGGAGGTGGCGCCATAGGCAGGACACACCTGGCTTCCCTCTTCCCAGGTGCCCAGCCAACCAGTACTCCTCCATGTCCAGAGGGTATGACTAGGAAAATTCCTCACCTGCCACATTGGAATTAAGCACCCTAACTCCACAAGGCATACCAGGCAGCAGAAAGGCCTAAGCCAGGCCTTGAAATGTCCCAGTGTCAGCCACAGGTGAAGGGTCCAGATAGCTAAGCATCCTCATGATATTCCCTCAGACGAAATCCATAGTAGACAACAAGGGCAGGATAGCAGTCCTGCCCAGCCAACCACACAGACTCCAAATACTACCAGAGAGAGTGTGCTGCCTTCAGAGAGTGGGCTCCTCCAGAACAGCACACAGGCATATTTCCCAGCAAACTGGTTGCCCAGAGACCATTTGGTTTCAATTAACAGAAACCCACTCCCAATAATTTAAGCAGGGAGGGGGCGAGAAAATTCATTATAAGGCCAAGGGTTCTATCAGAAGACCCCTGAATTGGGAACTGCAGCCAGCTCTGATGGGAAATGGAAAATCATAAGGAAATGAAACTATTCCCAAGGTCTCTCACCTCCTCCTCTGCACAACAGCTTTCTTCTTTTTTCTCTGCAAAGCCGTTTGAGTCCACACTTCTCTGTACCCATGGGTCAAACATCTACTCCCCAGGTAGCTTTTCTCTGAACTACAGTGTGAGCATCAGAGACAAACTAGGATTGCTGCCTCAATCCCAAGTACTCAGGAGACAGAGTTAACTCAGCTGGGTCAGATGAGCCCCTTTGATCCAAACATCAGAGAGAAGGTGGGTGAGCTGGTCTAACCATAGAGGATATTTACCTGTCCAGAACAATTACAAAAAAATAACAGTACAAATGGCAGCTTGATGAACTCCAACCTTTGTTAAAGCCACAAGGTTTTCCAAAGGTATCATCCTGACTTCTTATCATCACTCCAAGGAAGCACAGTTGTATACAGCCAGATCCTCAAATAACAGATAAATGTCTTTTGTAGCTTGCCTCCTGGTTGCTCAGGTTGGAGTGGGGGGGGAAAGCATTTTGTTGTTATCAAAATAGGAATTTATTTCTGGTTCGTCCTTTGCCTGGAAATGAGCAAGACCTGGACAATTCACGAAAATGTCCTTGAGATCAGGAATGCAAGGATGGGGGAGAGAGGCAGCCACGGTGGAGACACACACAACATACACAGAGAGAACTGAAGCCTTCAAGGCAGCTGTACAAAAATCATTTTCCACAGGTAGAATCTACTCTGTATAAAGGTTAAATTAAGCAAAGTCCTTCCTTACAAAAGACACTGGGCTTTTCATAAGGTAGCCACTAAAAGTCCATCAGTTGGAGTTTCTTTCACCTAGAACAGTGGTTGGCAAACTCATTAGTCAACAGAGCGGCAAACCACAGCTCGAGAGCCGCAGTTTGCCGTCCACTGACCTAGGGCAACAAACACATTCCTCACAGATCATGGGCTGCTCTGTGCAGTCACTAATAAGATATCTGTTACAGGAGGCTTACAAATCCATTTACATTGATTTTAATTAAGAAATCAATCCCTGGCCCTGAACAACTTGGTGCAGAGACAATAAGCAATTCAAGATTCAGTCTGTATTCCCAGCCTAAAATCTGCATTAAAGAGAAGTTAATTTTCAGATCAATTCAGGACAAATAAAAATAATTGGGTTTGTACCTCTCAGCAAAAAGAAATGTCTCTTCCAAGCTTAGACAATAACTCTCCACACATTAATAAGAAAAATATTATTTCCAGTGATTTCCTAACAAACTCAACTAGGCAAAGGGATTTTTGGTAAAAGCTTTACATCTGGAAAACTGGGGTCAGATATTATGACTCTCAGTCAAACCTCTAAAGTCAACTGAGCCCAACTTTCTCAAAAGCTTATCAGAACCTTTCAGGCCAGACAGAGGTTGAACAGAGAATTACCCAAACACAAAACACAAATGACATGTAAGAACAAAGTGGCACTCACCAGCCCGGCTGTGCTCTGAATCATCCATGCTTCATTAAAGAAGCAAGCAAACTTTTGCATTTGCTTTTATTTTATCTTTTATAAAGGATGAGGTAGAATTTGACCTTTCTGAGCTGACTATGAATTGGAAACAAGCTCAATTTAAAAGACAGCATCAATGTATGACTGCTCATCATTTCATTTTTTTTTAAATATATTTTTATTGATTTCAGAGAAGGGAAAAAGAGTGAGAGAGATAGAAATATCAATGATGAGAGAGAATCATTGACTGGCTGCCTCCTGCATGCCCTCTACTGGGGATGGAGGCCACAACCCAGGTACGTGCCTTTCACTGGAATCAAATCTGGGACCTTTCAGTCCACAGGTCGATGCTCTATCCACTGAGCAAAGCAGCCAGGGCATCATCATTTAATTTTGTTTCCTTCTTTTTCCTGATCTACACAGTCTATTTTTAGACTTTTATCAGAACTTCCAATGACTCTTCATAAACCTATAGTGGAAAGTCTAGTTCCAGTCCCATTTTCTCAAATTCCCCAGCTAGCCAATACCAATTGATGCAGGAACAGAAGAGTCAGTCAATATGTGAAAACACATCATACTTGATTTTAATTTTTTAACATAAAAAAGTCCATAAACTCACAAACAAAAGAGAGGCAGGCACCCCAACCTGTGTCTGCTCCAATTTAGGAACTCAGAAAACAAGTGGAGGCTGCTCAGAAAAGAAGAATAAATCCAAGTTGCAGCAGACACATTACATTAGGAGACAACCACTTCCTGTTTCTCCCTTACTTTTAAAAATATTTAATAGGATAGTTATCAAATTGATTGTGAAGTTAGTAAGACCAGCCTGGAGACACTGCAAAAGGAACACCTCCCCCACCATCTCTACCCTGACAAAGACCCTGTGTATAAGGAAATGAACTGTGAGCAAAAGCAAGAGACAGACCAGAGCTCAGAAGGCTGGCACAAGCTTGTGTTCTCTTCTTCCTCCTTCCCTTCTTCTTCCCCTCCCTCTCTTCCTTTCTCTCTGTTTCTCAACTGGGTGAACAAAACAAAAGGAGTTGACACTTCAGCTATACATATGGACTCCAGAGCTCTCTGCCTAATGTCAGCTTGCCTGCCCACAAGTTTGAGGATTCACTGGAACACTAAAGCTCCTTGAAACGTTGCCATGCGTTTGCTGGAGCCTTTCGGCAGACGCAGCCTGCCACCTTCCCTGGCTGAGTCGTGCAGGGCTGCTCAGCAGAGCAGGGCATGCCACTGTAGCCTGACATTCAGATCAAGACCACAAATTATAACCAGTTTCAGTAAATTGACTCGAGTGCCTTTGTTCCTCAGACATATATCTTCCTACGGCTTACAAATGCAGGCAGCAGAACCTAACCACCAACGCGACTAGAGCCAACACTGGGAAAGGAAGTTATTGAAGCCTGGATTTCCTGCTTTTGCTTGTAGCCAAGAACTATGAGGCTTGTAGTGGTTTCAGGAACTGACTCATCTAATGATTCATGGATAAGATACTGCTTTTAATATGTTTCTGACCCGACAGCTCAAGAACTTCACAACCAATCTGAACCTGTGCTTCACTCTTATTTGCAAATGAACAGTTATAAGCACAATAAACAGGAGGACAAGAGTTAACAAAAAAATGAAAATATCACCCCAGAGGCAGGAAGAGTGGAATGTGACTATCACATGGGAAGCCATGAGCAAAAGCCTAATCCGTAGGCTGTGACTTGACAGCGTCCAAACTTCCCAACAGTGGATAACAGGTGGGATAAGGTTTATTTTTAGATGTCATTCCCCTAGATGTAAAAATAGATTTAGCAGGGCAATATTTTAATTCAGGAGCATCTGGGGTTGTGACTCTAAATACCCAAGATGTAAAGAAGCGTGTAGCTCCAGGTTTAACTGTTAATATCTGCAAGCCACAGAAAGTGCAGGGTTAACCCACTAATGAGTAATGGACAATAACGGGCTTGCAGTGGAACCCATTCTCTTAACTCATCCTCTAAGGAAGACTGCAATTCTGTTATTTCCACTCACCTTCAGACCATTGTTCTCCCCTCTTCCATATGCTTGAACAAATACACACACACACACACACACACACACACACACACACAGTCCTGAAGAGCAAAGCTCTCTAAGAGTACGTCAGGAGCTAATGTCCCCGTGAATTCAGTCATCAAGGAGAAGTCCAGGGGAAAAGTTTTCAATTCTCCCTCATCTGCTGAAACCTTGCGTTTTCCCCTCCCACCCCCCACAACTCCCCCCAATATAGGACATTAGGCACAGGCCCAGTTTCAGGCCTGGGGGTGGGAGGATGACAGGTTTCAACACAAGCCCAGTGGCATAGAGGAAAAGGGGGTAAAGAAAACAAAAAAATGTAGGCTGGTTGGGGGTGGGGGTGGAGGAAGCAATGAGAACAGTTGACCAGGCAGGGCCAAAGTGCAGGGCTGGCTGGCAGGCGCTGCTAGGCTGGGCTCCTCAACTGATTTACTGACATGACGTCAGTGGCTCCAATCCAGCCTTTTCCTTGGTAGCTTTTACCACATGCCTCCTGAAGCCTCCACTCTGCTAGGGAGCCACAGGACCACAATGAAAATTCCCTTTGTGAAATCAAGTTTACCTCAGGGCATAGAGGCCAGCCTGTGAATTACAGGCTCCTCACCCTCTCTGTGCCCACCAAGGAAAGGGGAGGAAATAAATCCCAACAATACTGTACTTTCCTTAATACAGAGGAACCATTAAAAGAAGCTAACCGCCTTTAAAAAATTTTTTTAAAGCCTAAGGGCCTTGGGAGGGGTGTAAAATTTCACAGTTCAGGACACTAATTAACTTCTCAGGGATGTCATCAACGATGATAACTTCAGGACTATTCACTCATTCTGTTATGAGGCTGTACTGTGACTTTGAATGCATAGGGCTTTGCTTCACCACCACCATCAACAACAAAAAGTATTACTGAAGTGGAAACTCCAGGCCTGAACAGGACCTCTGAAGAAAGTATTATAGCAGCTTATCTTTAAAATGAGTTTTTCGCTGTTGCTATTTTGTTGGGTTTTGCCTAAGTGCATATTCTGTGATGCACCAACATGGGCATAAAACAATATCCAAGAAGCAAAGGCAGGAATTACTAAAAATAAGTCTAATAGCAGACCTGTTAAACAAAAAATACTCATTTTAGACTTACAGGCTTTTTATTATATGCCCACAACAGCATGACAGCTGTGTTTTATGTAAGACTCCACTACACAAATAAAACTTTAAACCTTTAAAAAAAAATTTTAGCTGCCCGACCACAGTGGTTCAGTTGTTGAGGGTCAACCTATGAACCAGAAGATCACAGTTCACTTCCAGTCAGGGCACATGCCTGTGTTGTGGGTTCAGTCCCTAGTGGGAGATGTGCAGTAGGCAACCAATCAATATTTCTCTTTCCCTCTCTCTTCCTCTCTAAAACCAATAAAAACATATATTTTTTAAATTAGCTAGTAAAAATAATGTGTTAGTGACAAATTCTTCAAATGACCAGAAAATTCAACATACTCTAATTTAAACACTTCAGGAGAGGAAGGTATAACATGTAAGTATTTACTCAAACAGATGTGTGTAAATGACCCCAAGAATATAATCAAATTACAGTTTGTAGTCTGAATGGCTCTGAGAGGTAACAAGAAATTTCTCACCTTCTGGTTATTTAAACAAGAGGTAGACCAAACATCACTAAAATCTTCTGTGAAGCCTAAATTATCATGAGAGTCAAACCATGAACTGTCCATGGGTGATTATTCAATTTGGCATTTTTCTTAATAGAGAAAAAGACAAGAGGACAATCATAGGCCTGGAAGTGGCAAATGAGAGTCAACGGGGCCAGCATGAGACAAGTGTGCAAGGAAACTTTTTTTTTTTTTACCATGGATCAACAAGTTGACATAGTTGGGGAATGGGGAACAGAGACCCTAGCACCACATTGTATCCTTGAAACCATTTCCCACTAAAATAAACCATAATTCTACAGAAATGATCCATTTTAAGTCCAAGAAGAGATTGGATAGCAAGTAAGCTATCAAAAACTAGCAGGTCACATCAAAAGGACACATGAGTCAACTAAAGAAACTCCCACTGGCCAAAGATGGTACCAATTGAGCATCAATGAAGAGAGTAACTGATGACGCCGTGATGTGGGGTTGGGGAGATGAGAAGAGATAAAACAAAGAACATATATACTTATATGCATAGCCATGGACACGGGGAATAGGATAGTGAAGACCTGGGGGGATGGGTAGGGTCTGGGAAGGAGGAGTGTGGAGGGGGAAAATGGGAGATACCTATAATACTATCAATAATAAAATATGTATTTTTAAAAAAGTAACTACAATGGATTCAAAAGCATCCAATCAGTTAAAACCTATGATTGTATGATACTAAAAAAAAACAAAAACAAAAACAGAAACCTGCCTTTCCTATATAAATTATATACCAAATAATTGATGAGAAAAAGTCTCTCTAAAAGAGAGCATGAGTGGGGGAGGGGGTGTGTGAAGGGAACCAATGAGGGAATAAGGACACATATGTAATACCTTAATGAATAAAGAAGAAAAAAAAAAAGAGTATTCTAGGGGCGGGTCTGGTCTTTGGTGGCAGAGGGCACCAGGATGGGTGGCGAGGCCACCACAGCAGTGGAGGAGCGGATTTTAGGAGTACGGTAGGTATCTAGCTGTTCCACTTCCTGGCTTCGTTGGAGAGCAAAAAGCAATGGAAGGTACACTTAGAATTCATCCTGTGCCACCTGCCTGACACCTGCAACTCTCCCCATGGTGGCAGCTACCTGGACCAGTTGCTGTTCCTTTCTCTGGTCACCGCCAACCACCTCTTCCTGGGTTGCAGTCACAACAAAGACCTTTTAGATAAGGTGATGGAAATAGCTGATGGGATTGAAGTGGAAAACCTGCTGTTTACTACCAGAAGTGAATTAATGAAAAATCATCAAAGCTAAGGCAGAAAATGCGTCACATTTTCATTATCAGCTACAGGTTATCAGGGAGGCTATGATGAATGTGACTTTAACCACAGAAGCTCTCTTAAGATCTCTGGTATCACCAACATGTAGGAAAAAGGTAGTTGGAATTAAAATGGCATTTTAAAAGGTCTCATTCTCCCATTAGCTATCATTGTAAAAGTATGCATGAATATTTATGTATTTATAAATCATGTATTTTTATTCTGTTCTGAATATCAAATTTTTTGTTAAAATGCATCTTTTTTTATTAATGTTGATGTAATAATGGCAGGTCATGGATTTTATACTTTGGATTTCTCAACAATGTGTGATTCTGGTATTATGGCCTTTCTCCTCGCTCCCCTCCCCCATTGAGGCAAGCCAGATCCCTTATTTCCAATTTCTATCTGAAGTTTACTCCATCCAAATAATCCACTGCCACACACACTCATCTTTTTGTAATGAGGTGAGAGTGAGAATCAAACCATAGGCTTCAGGTACCTCTGCCTCAAGAGAACAGGCAGCCTACAAAAGAGCATCTGATCTTACTTTAAAACTGACAAAAGATTCCATAGTTGGATCCAGGCAGCCAAGTTGATCTGTAGTGAAGGTCACTCCCAGCTGCTGAGTAAAGGTCACTTATTTTTTCTGGAGGGAGTCTTAGGCTCTTATCTTCTCCTAGACTGGAGAAAGAGCCCCCTCAAAAAAAATTTTTTTTTCAGTGCTGCTCTGCTCTGAAATTCTGGTATTAATTTCCCCCTTTTAGTTAATGTATCTATCTGTTCTTTATTCCTCCTCTGTTCCTCTTTTTTATTTAATATCCTCCATTAAGTACTTATTACTTATCTCCAAGCATAAATACTGAGAGAGAGACATCATTTAGGAGGCAGCAATATAATAGCCAATCATAGTAAGATTCATTCATCATGGTGCTTGATCCTGGGGACAGTAATGAATAAGACAGTGGATCCTACTTTAGCTTAACCTACTGATAAACCCAGGTACTTGAACACCCAGAAGTGCTAAAGAGGAGAGCTGGCTGTGGGAGCATGGTATCTGGTGGCAGAGAAGTGGGAACTCTTGCCATGGCTTAAGGCTACTAGAGTAAGACCAGGCTGCACATTTTGGAAGGGCTTCATCTTGGAGCAGCTTTTGGCTCTCATCTCTAGTGACCATTAGGGAGGACAAAAGTTGGAAGAAACAGGATCTCTGACCCCTAATCTTGAACAAGCCACTTCTCTCCTCCAGCCTTACCTGGAAAATAAGATATCATAGAAATATCTACTACCAGAACTATGGCAAGGATTAACGAGCCTTAACCTCTTCTTTTCCTCAAATGTAGCCTAGCCTCTTTCATTTTGATTATCTGTACAAACCTGTGGGCTTCAAAAAACGAATTATAAAATGGAAAAAAATAACAATAAAAGAGTATTTTAGCTAACAAATGAAAAAGAAATGAGAGAATTGGAATATTACCAGTGACGCATATGAAATAGACATGGGCAGAAATCATAAATCAATGGCTGCTAATATCAAAAGATGAGACAAATACACATTGGGGGCCTCCTGGTAGAATACTAGTTATAAAATATTCCTGTCAAAAAAAAAAAAAAAAAAAACCTGAATCAGACCAAGCTGCTAGATCTAAATCCCCATTTATAGGAAATACAGACAATAGAATCTGATAACTGGGAATGCAACTGCAAAAATCAAAATGAGGAAAATGCCACCAGAGAAACAATGAGGCTTTTTAACAAATCAACTGCAAGAAAGAAAGAAAGAAAAAGGCAGAGGAGAGGCCTTAAGAAATTTTTAAGAAACATATAACCTGTTGATAACCAAATATAACCTGTTGATCTTGTTTGGAACCTGAATTGAACAAATCAACTGTGGGAAAACATTTGAGACAATCCAGGAAAGTTTAACAGCAACTAGGTATTTGATACTGAAGAATTATTAAGATGTTCTTATGATATTGTACTTGGTGGTTGTTGGGTGTTTTTTTTTTAAGAATCGTATTTTTAAAAATATGTATCCCAAAAAAAATTACAGATCAAGTGGTATTATATTTGAGAGAGGAGATGGGAGGTTAGAAGAAACAATAAAGGCTATGACTTTATGACTACTGCTAAGTGATGGTGGTCCCGTGGGGGCTCATTACCCTCTACTGTGCTGAATTTTTCCATAATAAAACTTTTGAAAACCTAAAATTAAAAGTAGACAGCAATCCTGTCCCCCTCCTTCAAAGAGAGAGAAAGATGGTATGGGAAGAGGCATTTGGCACTCAAATGCATGGCTGCTGGGGGATGGTAATCACAATCATAATCACATCAGCAGCTAACATTTATGGGGCACTTACTCTCTGCCAGGCATGTGCTGGCCCTCAGTTAACCCTTGCTATAACCCACAAGGAAGACACTGCTATATCCATTTTATAGGTAAGGATACTGAGGTTCAGAAAAATTAGAGAAGATCCTCAAGGACAGACAAGTGGGTGGAATGTGGCTGACTCCACGAATTTATGAGCATAATGAGAATCAGAATGAGTTCTGTCTTTTCAAAATACTAGCAACTCTTAAGAGGACTGGTAACTTCACAATCCAAAAGAGTCAATGCTCTCCAGTGTTAAAGAGGAGGGTTGAGAAGTGCTGCTTTAGGAATGACCATTTTTGGTGAAACTCGAGGAGCTGCAGAGGCAGGCTCTAAAATCTCAAAGTGATAAGAGCAGAGGAGAAAGCATGAAAAGTGGAGGGCATACGTGCAAGTGTGTTTGTAAAAACATGAAGGCAAAAATGGTCTGAAGAAAAAAGGAGAAAAATAACAGAGCAAGAAATCCAGCTTAAAACTAAACCCAAAGGAGAAAGATGGGAAAAAAGCAAATAAATGAGCTCCTGTCAGACTAGTACAGTCTAGCTGGGACAAATTCTCCAAATCTTGGATGGAGAAACAAAGGACAAAGGAAGCAGGAGACTCCAAAATGGGTTGGGGAAACAAATGGAGATACTCACTGTAGGCCATTTACCATATTTAATCATATTTCACTTTAAACTCACACTCAGGCAGTATTATTATTTTCTTCATTTTTCAGATGAGGAAATGGAGTCCCAAAAAGATTAAATATTTTACCTGCTATCATAGCCAATAAGCAGAACTCAAGTCTAACTTAAAAGCCATGCTTTTAGGTTACTTTACTAAATATATCAAGCATTAGAGAACTATACAAAGTTAGGTCAACACCAAAATGGCCAATAGCAGAAAGTCTAAGAAAGGACACATCCTGAGAAGGAGGGGAATATACGGGCACAAGTCCCAGAGTGATCAGAGCTGGGTGAACAGAAGAAAAGACAGTTATCAACCAACCCACTCTCTTCCACCAAGATGTCAAAGATGGACAGCAATCCCATTTCAAAGCCCTTAATGCCTTTTTTTAGAGGCCTGTTTATTAAGGGCTCTGAGGAAGCAGTTAACTCCTTTCTATCCAGTTCCCCTATCACTGTCCAAGTCACATGGGTGTCAAGGACAGAAATATACTCCATCTCTTAGGTTCCCTAGCACTCCCACTATCATGGAGTGAAGTCAAGGTCATATGCCTAAACCCTACCCCCAACATGAGTCATTTCCATAGCCAAACTTTCCTGGTGGTAGAGGGGGCTAACTTATTCTGACAGCCTGCCAACAGAGCACATTCCAAAGAAAAACCAGATAAACTAGTAAGTCCAGTTCCACGCTTCAAAACCACAACAGCCCCTAACCCTTCACATACACACACACACACACACACCCTTATAGAGCAGTCTGGATCAACCCAGCGCCCTCCTTAGTAGGCTTACCCTCATTACATTTTCAATGGCCAGTACAACTAGTCTGAGAGGTAAAGGTATTACAGCCTCTGACATCTGAAACCAAAAGGGAAAGGTGAATCTTGCCCCTTCTCAGGAGGATGAATGAGTAGGGTGGGAAAAGCTTGACTGAGTCACGCCCAGCATTTTAAAACATTAGCCACATGTTTGTTCTGAAGATAGAGTAAAATGGGTCACCAAGAACACAAAATACTTTGTGCTTTTTGTGCTTTTGTGTACTTGGCCTTTTCTGGACAGATACTCCAAGTGAGGGGAAGTCTACCTTTGTTTCAATGTCATAATCAATCTTGAATCCATTTAATGACACAATAAAACCAAACTGACTTAATAAACAGACTTCTGTTAGCCTGGCAGCTGTGAAGTCACACAATCTAGGAACTGGCTTTAAATTCAGCCCTGTCACACAGGCTGTGGGATCTGAGGCAGATTATTAAACCTCTCTGAGCTTCACTTTCCAAAAAAGGTAATGCTGAAGAATGAGCATAAGGCAGAATCTGACCTATGAGCCTTCCTTTCTCATCCAAATTCTCCCAGAGTGGCCCAAAGAATTAGTGCCACTAAAATAAGAGTTATAGCATGAACTCACACTTGCACCTCCTCCACAAATCTAGTTTGGGGAGGAGAGTGCAGGGTAGTGGATGGGATGACTCAGATAACAAGGTAATTCTCCAAGACTTTTCTGCCTAAGGCACTCACATTTTATCTCTTTAATCTAAAGCTCAACTCAAAAGCAGGCTAGAGGGGCAGATGGCCCAGTATCAGCTTCCCAGAAAGGGAAACCAAAGATTTTCAAGCAATTTGCCCAATGTCCCAGGGAAAGCCAATATCAGAGGCTGTCCAACAGCCTTTCTTCCCCACAGTTGGAAGTGGAGGACCTAGTTCCTACTTCCTAGAGGACTTTCAAAGGCCTTCTTCCAAATGAACTGCCCCAACAAGGAAACAATTCTCCAGGCGCTCAACAGCAAAGCCTAGAAGCCAGTGTTTCAGCAATACTTTCCCAAGTTACTGCTTAAACCATGGATAAAATAACTCAGTACACATGGTGGTATCAAGAGGTCCACCTGGAGCTGAGGAGTGCTGTTACAATTAAGTTTAGATTTAGGCAAAGTAATAAAATTTCTTTAATTCCTAAAATCCCACTCCATTTCCCTTGCCATATGGATTCAGGCACACAATCGGACATCTTTACACAATCTCCCAAAGAACGCAGATAAGGGAGTTTGAAACCAAAGACTGTCAAGAGCACTGAGACCACAGGTTCAACAATATCAGAAATGTCCCAAATTTCAAGTACAAACCTTTCAAAATTCCACTGGGGAAAGCTTCCTAAATTACTTTGCTAGTCAAAAAGGAAATGAACCAATGCTGAATCATTCCTATGAATGATGAGAAAAAAAATTTTTTTTCATACGTTAGGAATTGATCCTCAGAATAGCTGAGGATTCTAAACACTTTGGTTGAAACTAACACATGTTTATAGGACAAGTTGTTCCCTGAAATTCCATTCTATTGTAGCTCCAGGCTCACAACAGCATGGGACACTCCTTCAAAAATAATACTGTCAAGAGCTCAACACCAGGGCACTACAAAGGCCTCCTGCCCGGATTTTCTCTCCATTCTGCTTAATTAAAGGGAGCCAACCAGTTTCCTCAACAGTTTCCTATTAGTAGAATGACCATGTAGTTTACCGTCCACCGGACATTTGAGAGTAAAAGAGGGCGCTAATTATTAAGGATTACTCCAAGACAAGAAGCATAAGCCAGGCCTGTTGCAGGCAAGCCTTTACACAGCCACAAGGAACAGTAAAGGACAACCGTTTCGAAAATGCAAATGGATAAAAACTGTCACAAACAGACATTGTGAGGGAGACAGCATCTGGTGGGATGATCAAGAACCAGAAAGATCAAGTTGAAATTAAGAAAAAACTGGGCCGAATGCAGCCTGAAGCATGAGATATAAATTAACCTGACTCTTGAGTTTCTTCCCTGCCCCCTCCATCTTAAATCAGTATACAAATCAGATTCAATAATTGACTTTTGGCCTCATGATCTCCTAGTTTGTTCTTCGTGACTTTAGTTATTGGGCTGTTTAAAGTATAAGCTACATGGGCGGTTAGCAGTCAACATCTATCATTAAGGAGGGAGTCATTCCATACCATTATAAAGAAAAATAAGCTTCCATTTTACATATACCTTTAGGATCCTCACTAAAACCAGTAAACTAGTACAAATGCAAAGTCTTAGATGGCCACTTTGAATGAAACAAATGTCGCGTGTGTGTGAGAAGTGCTGGTAAGCAGTCAATGCTGTTCCATGATAACTACATTGACTGTTCAATTTTCCCTGTGAAATTATAACTTACCCGCACTTTATAAGTACAGTAAGTCCTCAGTTAATATCATTGATATGTTTCAAGACGTTAAGTGAAAAGGCATAACAAAACCAATGTTACCATAAGCTAATTTACATAAATAAGAGCTAAGTTCTTACAGCATCTCATCAGTGTTTTAAGGAAACTGAACAAAACGTCATTGCTCTTGTTTTTTGAGAGCATGCTGTATACAATTCAATAGTTTTTAGTAGATTCACAAGTTTGTGAAAGACTGCTTTTTAAATCAACCTTTCTCCCTTCTTCAACAGTCAGCTAGCTGCCTCTAAAAAACCCCTATCCCCAAGAAGTTCACTCATCCCTTAAGTAATTTTTAACTTAAAGACTGGAAACCACATTAGGTCTACATACTGTGTTAAGAGACAATAGATGTATTCTCTGGCTCTGGCTCACACAAAACAATCTTAACTACTCAAAGCAATAGCAGGGAGTGGCTCGGGTCCACAAAGGACGGCACGCTGACCCACACTGAAGTGTAGCTGGGGATCGGAGCAGACACAGCCCGCTTAAGGCTTCTGAATGAAAAAGTAGGTCTCTACCCACTCTACCCAGGGTACTAACCCAGGCAGACACTCATCTTAGATTAACAAACATGCTCTTACATATGCAAATACATTGGCAAAGGGCTGGGCTACCCTTCACATAAAAGTGTTAATTATTATGTAAATTATGTTTAAGACCCAAAGCAAAGAGCCTGCTGGGAGTGGCAAAGCAAAGACTTAATTCCTGAGCTTGGAGTACCTACTTGGAGGAGCAGGCTGGCTGGGGGTTTTAATAGCAGCCACACTGAGCTACGTACTTTTTAACTAAACTTTACCACAACTCTTCTAGATAGATAACGTCATCCCCATTTTCCAGATAATGAAACTGAGGGCACAGACAAGTTAAGCAGCAGCTTTCACTAAGCGGGTATTAAGCAGTGCAGGAGCCATAGCCCGTTTGGTTCCGTGGATAGGTAAGTTTCGGCTTGCAGATTGAAGGGTCTCCGGTTCCATTCTGGTCAAGTGCATGTACCTCGGTTGTAGGCTTTGATCCCTGGCCCTTGTCGGGGTACCTGTGGGAGGCAATCAATCGATGTGTAGCTCTCACATGGATGTTTCTCTCTGTCTCTCCCCCTCCCTTATACTCTCTCTAAAAGTAGAGGGTGGTTCTTCTCTGCCCCTAGTTCTCTCTCCCACCTGAAGCTTAATGCCCTCATACCATCAGCAGAAAGAAACTCCTCGACGTGCTGCCAGCAGGCCCAGGGCTCTAAGCACAGCTTCTCTGTGAAGTGTTCCTTTCAACCACCTTAGAGAAGAACTTTTAGAACCCAATCCCAAAGCTAGGAGCATGGTTCCTAAGTAAGAACTTAAGAAAAGAGTTTCCTTTTGCGTGGATAAAGGTACATCAAACTTATTTTTTCAGAAGCATTTCCATGTGATTCGTACTACCATTTGGCAAAGAATGACCTCAAATATGATGTATTTACTGATGGATTTCCTCCACTTTATCAACAGGGGAAGTGTGGTTCAAAGCGATTAATGGCCCAGGATTTTATGGGATGCACCAGCCTCCCCTGGATTTCAGTCCATTTGCCTGAGACCAGAAGTCCGGTTCTTCTAAGTAACTCCACCTCAACCCTGGGTGTTCCTCAAGAATCCCTGTCTAGGCTGACCTGGCAGGAAATCTGTGAAGATGTGGTAGGCAAGATAGCATTAGAATTTGACATTTACTGAACACTTACTAAATGTCAGGCATATAGGAGGCATTCTATCAGGATTTCCAAATGGGGACACTGAGGCTGAGAGAGGAGGTACAGTCAAATCTTATTTCTTGAAAGTCTCCCGTCTTGAAGAATTCAGTCCTCAACCAAGTTGTCCACAGAAAAAAATGTCTCATTTTTCAACCTGACAACCCATTTATGATGATACCTCAGCATGACAGAAAGTGTCCCTCAGGCAACAAACAAAGGAGAGAATGCTTTTATTGCTGGTGAAATTGATGATTAGCACAATTTTAAAACATAAAGAGTGTTAATGTTGCTAAGAGTGTGAAAGTGCTCACAAAACAATAATAACAGGCACTTGAATAAGTAGAAAAACTGTTTATTGGATAAAGGAAAAGCAGTTAGCTGGTAGCATTTCTGAAGCAGTGATATATGAAAAATTTGTTTAAGGCTATATGGGGTGGTTTGATAAATTTAAGGAAAGAAGTGTTTATTTATAAACAGTATATTAGACATGTATTATATATAAGAAAGGTTAAAACAGGGGATCATTTGGGGGTCTGGGATGGATTAATTCAATTTACATAATTCTAATGGAGAAAAATGATTCAGTTTTCGAGCAAATCACTTCTCAAACAAGTTTCCGGAATGAATTAAGTTCAAAAAAGGAGGTCCAATGTAATTTGACCAAGGCCACAGAACTAGGGAGGGGCTGAGCCAAGAATCCAAATAAGGTGCCCAGTCGGTGTGGCTCAGTGGTTGAGCTTCGACTCACGAACCAAGAGGTAACTGTTCAATTCCCAGTCAAGGCATATATCCAGGTTTGCTAGCTCCATCTCCAGTAGGGGATGTGCAGGAGACAGCCCACCAATGATGTATCTCTCTCATGAATGTTTCTATCTCTCTATCCCACTCCTTTCCTCTCTTTCTAAAATCAATAAAACTTAATTTTGAAAAAATATCGTTGCATCCTACCCAGTTTGGCTCAGTGGATAGCAGCACATTGGCCTGCAGACTGAAGGGTCTTGGGTTTGATTCTGGTCAAGGGCACATACATCAGTTGCAGGTTCAATGCCTGGCCCTGGTCAAGGCACGTGTGGTGGCACCCTATCAATGTGTCTCTCTCACATTGATGTTTCTCTCTCTTTGTCCCTCCCCTGCCCTTCCATTCTTTCTAAAAAATCAATAGAAAAATATTCTCAGGTGAGGATTAACAAACAAACAAAATATATATTTCTGTATCACTCAGAAATCATATTTTATGCATACTGAAACCTTTTAAGTATGTCAATCTTGTGCAGACATAAAGAGTAAAGTGTAAGCAAAAGAAACTGGATAAGATATACCTAAAACAACTTTTCAAAGAGACAAATATCCATGCTGCTCCACACACTATTGCCCCCTGTGACAAAAGCATTCTGCATTTGTTCTACAGGCTTTGATGAGCATGTGCAACCATGTGATGGATGGTGACCATTGCTTGGCCAGTCGGAATTAAGGGTATGTTCAGATATGGGAAAAGTTTTCATCTTGGAACTCATGGAACATAGAATACACGGTTTCCCCACTGGACTGTGATGATCTCTTTAGATGCCTGTTTCCCTTCCTCTAAATTTTACTAATTACCATTCACTGGCCATCTTTTACTAATCACCAACACCCTGGCACACAGTAGCACCTGTAAATGTTTAAATATCCAGGGTCAAGAAGCAGTTCTATACAGAACTGGGAGCATCTGGATTTCAAGGAACCCAAAGGTGGAGGGAACAGAGAAAAAAGAATGAAAAGTCACATATGGTTTATCAGCAGCGGGTTCGTCTCTGGGCTGCTGTCAGGATCGCCCATCCTACCACCTCACCCTGCAGTGAAAAGGGATACCATCTGAGGAGCTCAGTGAGCAGCTCAGACAGTATCCCCACTACTCAAAAAATAAAAACACCTCTGCAAGCAAGCAGGTAAGAATTAGTCTTTAAACCCTTTCCCAGCAAGCCTGGCAAAAGCCTCTATGATCACATCTGGAAACAACTGCTACACTCCCAAGGGGCAACAGATGAAAGCTGAGCACAAAGAAGGTGGCTCTACTCATTTTATTGCTTCTCCCAGTTTCGACCTTATTTTTTGTGCAGTTGTATCTCTAAAATCAACCAAGAACATCTTTGTGAAGTCCGTAAACATTCAGTATAGGTATGCATAAAAGTTCTATGGTTAATCTCTTCTTGTCCCCTCCACCAAAAAAAAGGGGGGGGAACATCTGTGATACTTTCAATAATAAAGGTAAATTAAAAATAAATATATAAAAACAAAAGATTCAGTATTTGTTCTTTGATACATTGCCTTACAAATATGGTGGGGGGGGGCGCCGGGGAGATTCCCAACTCAGAGTTAGGAGGGATGGCCACGTTTTATCTGATTCAATCTAAGGATAAAAATTTGAGTATCACCCTAACCAGTCTGGCTCAATGGATAGAGCATTGGCCCTCAAACTGAAGGATCGAGAGTTCAATTCCAGTCAAGAGCACATACCTGGGTTGCAGGCTCAATCCCTGGCTCCAGTCTAGACACGTGTGGGGGAAGTGGAGAGGGGGGGAGTGAACCAATTGATGTGTCTCCCTCACATTGATGCTTCTCTCTCTGTATTTCCCCACCCGTTTCACTCTTTCTAAAAAAAAATCAAGGAAAACATCCTTGGGTGAGGATTAACAAAAAAATTAGAGTACCTAAAGCAATGATTCCCAATCAGAGGTGAACACCACAATAGGTTCTCGCAGAAAACCAGAAACATTGTGCCTCCCACAGCCCTCCTAAGTCTCCAGGGGTAACGGCCAGGCTGTAGAGAGCTCTGTGGTGGCTGCCAAGCACAGGGTCTGGTGGGAACCACTGGTGTGGCAGAGGATCCAGGGGCAGGAGCAGAATGAGGCTGCCTTGGGTTTGAGTCAGCACCATCCTGAATTCACCATGTAAAAGGATCCATGTACTATCAATTGCTAACCCCAAGTCAAAATCTGGGAAAGATGAGGGGCCTGTTAAGTTGAGAGAAAATGTGCAGGGAGAGTGGGCTGAGAAAAGGGCAGACAATCTTACCCGGCTTCTCTAGCACCTGGCACATACCAAGGACACCCAATATTTGCTGAACGAGATTCACATGTACATCATCAAATTTTCACAGAGCCACCTACTATGTGCAAAAAATCTGAGTTGGCTCTGGCATCTTAACCAAGAGTTGTCACCCATCTGTTCCCCTCCTTCAATTCATAGTGGAACAGATTTTAGTTTTTGCTTCAGCTTCACCTGGCCTCTGAGTGGAGGTTTCTAGAAACATTTCCATGTTTAACAATCCCTAGTCAGGAAGGAAGCTGACTCTTGCCTCCAAATCACAGATAACACGTCCAGTTACGTAGATGCTAATCATTTTTACATTTTATGATTAAGACAAAATTCAAAGGTAAAAGAAAATGAGGGACATATTTTTAATGCACAACAAAACTAGAAACCTTTTATCAAAATAAGAAAAATATCAGCCTTATCTCTCCAGTATGTAAAACAAAAGCATACTTTAAATTATGGGAATTTCTCGGCTCTGCCAATATGAAATGCTACTAAGTAATTTGTTTACTGTTTTCCACTCAATGAAAATACCCGGTGAGTTCTTCTAAGTGTCCCAGATTTCAAGACAGGGCTGGGGACTAGGGACTGATGGTTCCCTCAGCTGATAGTGCTCTTTCCCACTCTAACCACCATTGTCTCCCAAAGGCTTTCAGATGAAAAGGCAGAGAGAGAGAAAGGGTTGAAAGAGATTCCACCAAAGGAAGCATCGCTCACAATGGCTTCAATAGTTTTTGGAATCAGCTGGCCCCATGACACCCCCAGCCATGGTGATGGGTGATCTGAAAATGAAGCATATCAAAATGCTATTGATAAGCTAAATTACCAGACAGCTTATCTGAGGCCCACATCCGCCATATGGTGCCCCAACTTCTGCCGCCTGTTGCTGCTGCAACAATAGGCACGCCTACCCAGAAAGCACCATCAGACAGAAGCCCAGCAGCAGTGGCATGCAGTGTGGCTACTGTGTTTACATTTTATTTTGTGCTATTAATTCTGGGCCTCCCCCTATCCCAGGAGAGATTTGAAAAACACACACATATTCAATGTCAGAAATAGGTGTTCCCTGCAGACACACATGGGCACACTTCATGTGGGCACGTGAATGGGTACACATCAGGTGAACAGAGAGAAAACCAGATGTCAACTTCAGAACTGGAGCTGCCTGGTGGGGGAGGGCGAGGCAGGCAGGCTCCCGGCTAGGGCTGAAAGCAGACAATGAGCTTTTCTCAAAACACTGGGGCGGGCGGGCCTTAGGGAGTGGCTATTTAAAACACTTGGCTCCTTTTATTTCACCACCATGGAAGTGAATTCGGCTCTGAAGTGCCAGAGCAAATGAAGTCATTTGGTTTCCGCGGGCTCCCTTTGCATTCTAGCAGTAGAAGTGAGGCCAGACGAGAGAGAGTCGGAGAGTAGGAAGGTCCAGCTGAAGTTGTTCTTTCTTCCACTTAAAATCAATTCCACAGAGGATTTGGGGCCTGGGCTTCATTAACTTTTTTTCTCTTTGAAAAGACAATAAGATCATAGGAAATCTAAAGGACATTGGACACTGGAATGAATGCTGACAAAGATGACTCCCTTCACAAAATGCCATCAAGTCAAAGTGTAAAGACTCCAGATAAGGAGATCAGCTTCTAAAGGCTTGGTTGGTATAAAAGATTAATGGTGACTCTGTCGAATGAATTCATAAGATTTCTGCCTTTCTTTCTACTTTCTACTCTCTCTAAAAAAGGTTCCTATCTTTGCAGAGATGATATCCTTCATAGTAATAAAATACTCATTTCTTAGTTTACTATCTATTAGGGAAAAGACACTGGTTTCCAAAGAGAGCTCAGAACACATAACATCCGGTTATGCAAAAATGCACAAGATGCAGGTGTGGGTAGGTGCAAAGCTAAAAAAGAAAAAAGAAAGAAAACAGACGTCTTTCCTAATATTCTGATCTAGTTGCTAGTACAGAAAGGCACTCGTTTCATCCCCCAAATCTCCCACACCTAAGCAGACAACATTCTTGGATGAACTTTTCAAATTTTCTTAAACATTCTCAGTTTTAAAAAAACACACAACTCCTTTCAAGTTAAATTGAGATTGCACTTGAACTCTGTCCAAGAGCTGAGCTGAACTGAATTATGATAATTAGAAAGCTGTGCCTATAAAAAAAAAAAAGCAGTGCAGTTCATGCATTTTTTTTTAAAAGTTCATGCCAGAGAATATAAGTTCAATATGTTCTCACATAATTAACATTTCCCACCATTAGCAGCAGTTTTTCAGTTTATGTATCAGTAAAAACAACAGCACTCGTCATTGTTGCATACATTCCCAGTCAATAGTGTTTCAGTCACTTAACACACACATCTAAACCTGTCAGATGCCTAAAAGCAACCAGAGATTTCCCACTGGAGACAACAGTGACTTAACTTATTCATCAATAAGCTGGATTTTTCTTTGAAACCCATTTTCCAGTGTAGGACCCTGTCCCTTAAACTAAAACTACTAAGGAAATTCTAGGACAGAGTTTTAATTAATTAGTTTTTAAACTAATGTGGAAAAAAAAAAAAGACAGAAAGCACGGCATCAGGGTAGTAAATATTGATTTAAAAAAAAAAAACGGGGAGGAGAAAGGGGCCCATAATACAGCCAGCATGGAGCCTTCCTTTGGTCTGCCACAAAAGCAGAAAAGACAGCCTCTTAGAACAAACCCCCGCCCAATCCAATCAGAAGAGAGACCAGTGGTTTCACAGTTAGCCAGGACTCCCAGACTATGGAAACTATTTTTTTAAGAATCCTCCCAACCATGCAAAAAGTCAGTGAACAAAAGAACTTAAGAGCTGAGAGTAAGCCACCCTTTAAGGAAAACCATCCTGAAAACCTACCCCTCAGCACACCCGTTTGCTTGGATTAAAATAAAAAATACGTATTTCAATATTTTAAAATTCTCTTATTCTGCACCATTACGCAGTCCAAATGTATCTGAAGAAATGGCTGAATTTCAACAGTGAGTGTAAATATGGGATAAGGTCAAAGAAGCTTGTGATGAGTATGTTACAGATTAAGGACTCTTCAACAGTTTTGAAATAAAATAACATAAAAACCCGCACAAAAACACTCCAGATATTTAGGTCTAAATATTCTAGCATTCCAAAAACTACCCCAAACCTCCCAGATTTCAGAAAAATCCAGTAATCATAATACAAGAAGGGGGAGGGGGAGGTCCCTAACTTGATATTTGCCAAAAAACCCAACCCTGAAAATGTAACTGCTTAGCATGAACCTGAATTACTTGATATTATCATCTTTGTGAATATGGAAGAATAAAATACATCACTAATACTGTTCAAACATGATTGGGATCTAATTTAAATGCCACAGGGTAATCTGTGTCTTCAACAGAAAAAGCACCACACAGCTATAAAAGATTATTCCAGATATTGGTGAATCCACATGAGCTCAGCAGCAAAGTCTAAGTTTGTCGAAGGGCAAAAAAAGCTTACAATATACTTTTCTTACTGAGTTCAGAAGTAGAACATCAGTACTCTGCTGTTCCAGTCACTAAACTCTAAGGGTGAAACTGTCATGCCCGAATTTATCAACAGATAGGTGGGCTCTGATTTCCCTATGGTTCTACAAAGAAAGCTGGACACTTGCTCTGGCCAGCATTCTTCAGCCTTAGAAGAAAACAGGCCCCCAAAATTTTACCACTAAACAGAACCAACCTCTAAGCATAGCTTTCACTGAGCAATTTTTTTTTCCTTTTGCAATCTCTTTATTAGAAACAAGACTAGGTGCCTAAAATACAAGCTTTAAAAGTGTTATCTGCCTGCTATCTGTGTGTAAACATGGTCATCTTATGTACACTAGATCATACATGCAGTTGTTTGCACCAACCTTCTGAGTGATAAAACACAACAATTTTCATTTGCAGGCAGTATAATTATGCTCACAATTAACACATAATAACACATGAGATTAGAGAATAGTAATCCTACAGATGTGCAGGTCTTTTACAACTCCTATGGATAAGAGATATCAATCCATTTCTGAAGCAACAAATCTTAAAAGGTTGTTAATGGCACAGCTCATTTCTTCAAAGACCTATATAAATAACATTTGGGACCTACATTCTCTGACTGTCCCCCTGTACACACTTTTTTACTGAAATGTAACAAAAAATATGATCTAAACACAGATGACAGAACACTGCAAGTATATTCTTTCCAAATCTCCCCATTAAGAAATGCCCTCTTTATACTTGCTGTTCTGTTTCGTCAGAGCCAGCAAAATTCAAAATTGTTTATAAATAACTGAAGTGCAAGCAACAAAAACATAGAACACTGGTTTTTCTTACTACCTGCTTGTCCTTTTTCTAAATAAAAGGAGATGCCAGTCCCCAAAGTGAGTGTATGAATACAGAATTCATGCTGTATAAAGCAAAAGAGGGGTAGAGAAAAGGGGAACAGAGGAGAAAGTTGGCTTCCCCCAGGCTGTACCCCCATCCTAACTCTCCCTTATGTTTAATTAGTTCACTACTGCAAAGCAGACACACATTGTACCACAATGCAAGAAAGCGCCTCTCGGTGAGAAATTCATTTCAATCTGGCTTAAACTAAGCTAAGTTGCTCTCCTCTTTAAATTAAATTTCATTAAGGATATGTCATGGTGAGTCCTGGTTTATGTTTGGGGGAAAGAAAAAAAATCTCTAATAATCACTCAGGCATATTCTCTGGAGTTCTATTTGCTACCTTACAAAAGAGATCACACAGAGGAGGACTCTAAACAAAGGTTCTTACCTATAATATATTTTTTCCTCTCAATGTCAGGGCAAAGTGTCATATTGGCTTTGTTTCAAAGTTGTAAAAAAAAAAAAAAGAAAGAAAGAAAAGATATTCTAATATTCCCCCTATAACTGTGGATCAAATAATACTTATCATTTAAGTAAAAATAAAACGGTCTACCTTGGCACTTTCATACCAACAGCAAGAATCAGTAATGGATACTGCTTATCAGTTCATTTTTTTATACCAATAACAAATAAAAGAATTGTAAACTCTGTTTAAAACCTGAAACCTGAGAGTTCAACAGAGTTGCACATACAAAGAAACGCTAAACAAAAATATCTGTGACCATTTATGGAAATAGTGAGATTAGAAAAATACGCCTTTCCCCTGAAAAAAATTATCAACAATTCAAAACCTCGATGTTGACAAAGGTTCAACTAATCCATTTGTCTTTCCTGAGTCACTCTGTAATTAGTTCTACCGTTTCCTTCTAAAGAGGAAAGATTCTTACCAAAGTTGGGTCTAAGGCTGGCGTATAAGCATTCAAATGTGATTGGGCCCAAAGATCCTATTTACAGAAGGACACAAACCCAATTGTGAAAGGGTGAAGAAGCACTGGCACAACCTGAGGGCAGTTCCCAACCACTGCCTCCAGAGTACCCTAACAGAGGAGCCCCCCAGGGATAAGGCACAAGCAAGATCCATGGCAGACTCAGAAAAGGAACCCACTCCCCGAACTGACAATGCAGGGAGATCAGGTCTTCCTGAAGGGATTTGTCTATTCAGGTAACCACCTGCAGGCACCCAGCACACCACAAATGATCAGTCCACCTCAACTTCCAGAAACGATCCTAGTGAAAGGTAGGGAGGAAGAAGCATGTGGTTGTCCTGAACTGATCGTGTTCTGCTCCTTTGCAATATCTGTAGCATTCTAATTTTTTTTACACTAATTTCATACCTGATAGGTTTTGCAGACTTTTCTGTCCCAGGACCTGGGCTTCCTTCAAAGCACTGTTTTTAAAACATGGCCTTTTTTACATTACCCGCTCCAGCAACATCATCTGTCTCTAAGTTTCCAGTGCTTACTGAGGTCAATTTTCATTTCTACAAATCACAGGCAGCCACTTGCCTCTGAGAAGTTAACAAGCCTTCTGAGAAATGCTGGTGGCTGGTATTTCATTGTTTCACAAATATTTTTATCCAGTGACACCATACAACTTTAAATAAATCTTTAAAAAGAAAGAATTTGAAAGCAAGGAAAATTGTGATCTGGATTTTATTTCTTTCCTGGGAGGAGAATAGGGAGGTGTGAGCCCTCTATTGTTTTCAACTCATTTAAAACGTTGCCTCAGTCTTTAAAAATATATATACTTTTTTTTTTTTTTTTAAAAAAAGGAAACTCACAGAAGTTGCACTTTCTTTAAAAGCGGGGCCTCTGGACTTTTGAAAACAAGTGTTGCTGCTAGGAACAAAGACTAGAAGTACACCCTGATTTTCTTCCCTCCTGGGGATCATCTCTCTTCCAATAAACAAACAAATCCCCCAGTATTTCCTACCGAAGGGAAGTTTTCCAGGGAGAGTCTCCTCCAGGATTTGGTGGTAACTGCGACTCAGTCTTTTTTGGACACAATGTTTCTGCTGACTCCTGAAAATTTTCCACTTGAATGTGCAAGGAAGGAGCGGCGGCAGCCACAGTCCTGGAGAAGCGGCAAAGACGGCCGTGCCTGCTTTCATCTTTGAGAAGAAGGAGCGAAACCCCCGCCAGCAGCACAAGTCGGCGCAGACCCTGGGCCGGCCTCTGGGGGCCCCGACGGCTGAGGGGGGTGGGGGGGTGGGGGTGCGGGGGGCGGCCCGTGAGGCTGCCTGGAGGTGGGGGGAGGGGGGTCGGACAGGCTTCGGGCTCCCAGGCGGCTCTCCCCGCCCGCGCTCCCGCGAACTTCTGACTTCTCCGGGGGAGAAAAAAAAAAAAAAACACACACACAAAAACAAAAAACGTGAAACCGGCCCGAGGATGTGAGGGTATGTGCGAGTGTGCGCGTGCGGGCGGGAGAGGGGGGCGCGGGGGGCGCGGCGCGGCCGGCCCGGCGCCTCCAGGGCCGCCAGCGGGGGCCGCCTGTTGCCGCGCGGGCTCCGCAGCGCGCGGCCCAACTTGGCGTCCCGGCAACTCCGGCGGCGGCGGCGGCGCGGGGCAGAGCTCACCTTGAGAAAGGGGCGCGGGAAGGCGGACGCGGGGGCCCGGCCCGGCCCTCCGCGCCCCCCCGTCCGCCCGCCCGCCCGTCCGTCTCACACAAAGCAGAGCCGCGAGGGAAAGAGCCGCCGGAAAGGGACGGGCCACGGGCCACCCACCCGGAGGCGCCCCGTGCTCCCCTCGCACCCATCACCAGCCCCGCGCGCCAACTTACCTCGCGAAGGAGCCGCCGCCGCCGCGCCCGGTGAGTCCGAGGCAAACTTCGCTGCCGCGTCTCCCGCCCTCCGCTCGGCGCCCGGCGCCCGCCCCGGCTCCGGGTCCCCGGGCTGGACCACCCCACCCCTCCTTAGCACCGCTCCTGCCCCGGGGCCGTCCGGGCGCGCTGGTCCGCTGCCCGCGGCTCCGGGCAAAGGGGGGCGGGGGGGGGGGGGGGGGGGGCTTCACTGCATGGCCTGTCCCCGGACGCGGCCGCCCCGGGCCCGGGCCCCGCCGCGCGGACTGGCCCACGGGGTGGAAGCGAGTCTGCAAAGTGCCGGGTGGGCGCCCGCGGCGGGCGGCGGGGCCGCGGCGGCGGCTGCAGAGGCTCGGCTCGGCTCGGGCGGCGAGGAGCGGCGCGAGCGATGCTAAGAATGTGCGGAATGAGGACAGGAATGAAATGAACGCCAGGACCGAACTCGCTCCGGAGGGGTGGGGCCTCGGTGACGTCATGCGGCCTGCCGCCCGGGGCCGGAGGCGGGGCCTGCCGCCGCCGGTGACGTCATGGGGGTTCGGGGCGGCGCTGGCGGGGCCGCCTCGAGGTTGGGGCGCGGGCTCCCCCCCGCCTCCGAGGGGCGACGCGGGCCGAGCCCGGCGCCCACGGGGGAGCGTGGCGCGCGCGGGAGCCGCCCTGCCGCCTCCCGGCGCGGGCTCCGGGCTTTGTCCCGAGCG
>JAAGEH010000135.1:4708025-4747783 GCA_011751065.1 Lasiurus cinereus
CGGCGGAGGAGGCGGGCGGCCGGCCGGCGGAGTGCGCGTCCGCGCGGGGCGCTCCGGGGCCCGGGGTCTCGCCGCGGGGCGAGCGCCGGGCGGAGCGGCGCGCCCGCGTGGGCCCTGCCTCAGTTTCCCGCCGAGCGGCCGCGTGGCGGCCTGCAGGTCTGGGGAAGTGGGATGTCGCTCCTGGAAGCTCAGGTGGCTGGCCTTCCCGGGCGGCGGCTGCCTTCCCGGGGCCGGATCCCCTCCTGCCCGCCTGCCTGCCCGCCCGCCTGCCTGCCTGCCATTGCTTCCTCCCTCTCCTTTCACTTTGTACAAGTCCGGGCCCTCTTTCCACTCCAAGTCCGGCCCTGCTGCTGGGAAAGGGAGCCTTTCGCACAACCGAGAAACGGTAAATCACAAAAGTTCACAGTAACCCTGGCCCTGTGAGCACGCTCTTCTCCGAGCCACTCAAGACGTTTACGTGGGCTGTCCTTTTTCCCAAAGTAACTGGTTCGGGTTAAAAAGCTCCTGAAATTATAACAGGCTGTATCCGGAAACCTCGCGTCATCTTTTGGTTTGTTTGTGGTCTGGTAGGTAAGCTTCACTTCCATAATAAGAATTTTATTTTTGGATCGTGATTATTTATTTTTTTTAAATCTGTCTTTATGGTTGAAAGTATTCCAGGTGTCCCCTCCCCCCACGCCTGGAGCCCCTCCGCCCCATTCCTGCCCCCTCCCCAGAACTATTTTAATCCTACCTTTGGAGGTAAGGACCCAAAAGTGACCTTAGTAGAGACCCAGTGGGGTAAATCAGGAAACAGCTGGGTAAAGTTGACTCACGGTGACAGAACTGTCAAAAATTCGAGGTCATTGTAATCTGTAGTTTCACTTAGATCAAAATACAGTAGTAAAGCAGTTCCTCATCCCTTCTAAGCACTTTCCTCTTCTTTCCAGTTGGTGCCTGAAGGTATATAATGGTGTCTAATTTATGTGCCGCCTCGGGAATCCCCTCTATGTAGATAACCAAAAGAAGGGGTATGGTGACTCTCATTCTACAAAATATAAATCTTACTAGTGCATATTTTCCTTGAAATTTTTGTTGAGAAAATTAATTAGCATGCAACTGTAAAAAATAACAACACCGAGAAGTAGTGCACTTTGCCCAGTTCTCCCCAGTGGTAATGTCTTTCAAAATCACAATTAGGATGTTGACACTGATACAATCCACCTTAAATTTTTCCATTTTACTTGTACTCATTTGCTTGTACCTGTATTCCTATTCAATTTTCTAATCTGTGTAGGTATCCACCACCATGGTCAGGTACTAATGCATTTTATTTCTAGTTTGTATGAAATAATAAGGCAATACAACGAGGTTCACAATAATGACCCTAGCCACCTCAGCACTGGTTTTTGGAAACGTGTAAAAACATAATTTGGCATTAAAACTACCCTAGACATATCTCTCCAACTATTCTCATCTTACAAAAGTACCTGATAGAGTCGGATCCTAGCAGCAGCCAAACAATAGGGTTTCTCAACCACTATTTCTTGGCCCAGTGCACCTGGGTGCTTTTCAGAACCTAGTTCCTATCTCACAGCCACCTGGCAATGCAAGGTCTCCCATTCCTTACTGAATTACAGAAAAATTCCTTGGCCTGGGATTCAAAGTTCTTCGTGATGTACTGTGACTTCCTGACCAGAATTTTCTCCAATTCCTCCCATCTGCATGCATTGTTTTGTTTTGTGTGGGTTTTTTTCCAGGAAAACTGTTCAGGTAGATATTTCCTCCCTAAAACCCGCAAGGCTCCTTGTACCAGACACATTACTTGTACCAGTGTGCTGGGATGATGCATGCCCCCCATATCTGAGCCACGAGAAAATGGATTGGGTCTCATTCAGCTAAGTATACAC
The DNA here is from genome assembly GCA_011751065.1 of Lasiurus cinereus. Taxonomy (NCBI): domain Eukaryota; kingdom Metazoa; phylum Chordata; class Mammalia; order Chiroptera; family Vespertilionidae; genus Lasiurus; species Lasiurus cinereus. The sequence goes on from JAAGEH010000135.1 coordinate 4,709,915, forward strand.
TGTTCAGGACCTACATATAAATAGGAATAACTTTTGTGAGTGAGGATTCCAACCCAGGCAGTCCAGCTCCAAATTGCATGCTCTTAACCTTCCATTCAACCGCCCAAATATAGTACTATATAGAATGCTAAAGATCAACCATCTGCCAAGGTGGCAGTGGACCCTGAGATATAACAGTTGATTTGTGTCACTTATGATACAAGATAGTTTGTTACCCCCAAGTATTACCAAGGAAGAAACTTACTTGTAACACATTAGAGACACAGTGATCCACTTAATGGTAACTAACTGAGAGATAGAAACTCTGAGTGGGCCTTAAGGTAGAAAGGATAGCTGATGGGTTAGAACAGTGATTTTTCAGCCAGTGTGCTGCAAGAATTTTTAAAACATGCAATACCTGACTAAGCAGAGGCACTGGTCTCTTTAATCTTATAAGTAATCCAAATTAAAAAAAAAATGACAGCCAGCACAAACAACCATAGCTGTCTGGTGTGAATGAATCAAAATTATACCTATTTTTTGTCAGATCGGCAAAAAATATATTTTTGGGTGTGCCACAGAATTTTAGTCATTAGTTTATGTGTGCCATGAGATGAAAAGTGTTGAAAATTGGTGGGTTAGAACTTATCCTAAGGAAGGACCAGGCTCAGGAAAATAATGATTTGTAGGACAAGATCTGTTAATAATGATACAATTTGTCTCATTTCTAATGAAGTTGAGCACCTTTTCTTATAAGGAGTGTAAATGGTACGACCACTTTGGAAAAGTTTGGTATTAGCTAGTGAAGTTGAAGATAAGCATACTCTATGACACAGAAGTTCCTCTTAGGAATGCAGCCAAGAGAAACTCGGGTACATGCGCACCAGGACACACAAGAATATTCTCTGTGGCATTTTTTATTTTTTTTCCTTTTTTTATTGTTTAAAGTATTACAAATAGTAGTACATATGTCTCCTTTTTCCCCCCAATTGACCTTACCCCAGTCTGTGACATTTTTATAATAACTCCCAACAAGAGGAAAACCAAATGTCCATTCATGGTAACAAGGAAAAAATGGATGTGATATAATCATGCAATGAAATACTATACAGTGTTGAAAATGAAGGAAGTATAACTTTATACAGCAACATGGATGAATCCTAAAAATATACTATTGAGTGAAAGATACATTAAATTAAAGAATCCATGTAGTATACTTGTGTTTATATAAAATTTAAAAATAAGTAAAATTTAACAGCATTATTTAGGGATGTATACTTAGGTGGCAAAACCAGAATGAAGGAAAACAACTAGGTAGAAGAATATGAAGAAATTACCGATAAATCTGGGGTGGTGGTTATCAATAGGGATAGAGTGTTGTGACAAGGAAAAGGAAAGTGAGTGGGGGCTTCTGGAATGCTGGCAATGTTATACTTTTCTCTGGTTACATGGTGTCCATCATAATTATTCTTAAAACTACATATTTGTTTCAAGCACTTTTTTCTACCTATCTGTTATAATTTTTAAACGTTAGAAATAAACCTTGCAGAGAGCTGCCATGCCTCCCATGTGCCCAGGGCTTGATCTGCTTCTGAATCCTATCCCCTCTCACATTTTCACAATCTTTTAGTATACGTTATTTCCTCTCATCTAGATCTTTCACATCACTCTATACTGGATCCTCTTCATTAGCATTTAAATATACAGAAGTCTCTTTTCCATTTTCAAAATAACAACAAATAACCTATTGCTTTAATCTCATCCCTAGCTACTGTCCTTGCTCCTCCCTTTCACAGATAAAGTTTTGAAAGGAATTGACTTCATTACCTCCATTTCTTTGCCTCCCACTATTCCTCGACCTTTTCCAATTGGTCTTCTGCCTCCACCACTTATTTTATCAAAACAGGTGTCCCTCCAGCCTTCATGACTCAGAATAGCTAGTTCAGTGGACCTTTCATCCAACCTCTCTTGGATCATTCTACATTGTTGACCATCACCTCCCTGAAACATTCTCCCTCTCTTTCTGGCACAATCTTTTCATTTTCCTTCTTCTCTGGCTGCTCACTCTCATTTTCCTTTGCCGACCCATTTCCTTCTAGCTAGATGTTAAATATTACAGTTCAGGATCCTAGGTTTTCTTCTGTTCTCGATTGCTGTCAGTCTCTAGATGATCCCAGCTATTTGACTCCATTGGTTTGCTGTTGTCTTTCAGACATGCACATGCACTCTGTAGCTCTCCTTGGAACTCCAGACACATATTTCTAATTCTCTGCTTGCCATTATAACCTGGGTATCTCAAAATTATGTCAAGCAACCTGTCCAAAACTATGATCTTCCACTATGAATATGATCCTTATCAGGTGTTTTCCATATCTGGGGAAAGCACCAGAAACCCAGATGTCAGGCTTGATACATCCCTACCTGCTGAATACCCTTCCAGAGTGGTCTACTCTCTATAGGAAAAGTTAAACTTAGGACCTGCATGAGCTAACCTCTCTCTACCTTTTCAGGCATCTTTCATCTCTCCCTTTCAACTGAGTATTCCTAGCCCCCAGGATAAATTTTAGTCCCTCAAATTTCCCGTCTGCCCACAGGGTCCTTGTTTGTGTTAGCAAAACTCCTTAGAATACTTTTCCCTCCTCTGTCTAACTCCTTCCTCTTGTCCTGTTATTAGCTCAAATGTTATTTCATCCAGTGAGGTTTTTTTTTTTTCCTGATCCTCAGGCTTTAACACATGGTTTTCTGTTGTATTAGTTATCTAATGCTGGATAACAAATCTCTCCCAAGCTTAAAGTCTTAGTAATAATAATGTATTATCTCTCATGATTTCTATGGGTCAGGTGGTTCTGGCTCGTTGTTGGTCTCTCATGAGCTTGTAGGCAGATGTCAGCCAGGAATGCAGGTACCTGAAGGTTTGGCTGGGACTGGAGTTCCCACCTCAAGACTGTTCACTCCTATGGCTGGCAAGTTGGTATTGGTGGTGGCCAAAGGACCCTGTTTCTTTGTACGGGGACCTCTTCATATTTCTTGGGCTTGGGCTTCTTCACAACATGGTCACTTGGATTCAAAGCCAAGCATTGAGAAAGGGAGAGGGTGGGGAACAGACTTATTCTTTTCCTAAACTAGCCTCAGAAGCCACATAGCATTACATTCACCCTATTCTCTTTGTTAGAAGGGAGGGGAATTAGATTCTAACTCTTAGAGGGCAAGTGTTACAAGATCTGCAGACATTTAAAAAATCACCTATACTCTCCCTTCCTGGACCTATCACAGACTGAAATTTTATGTAACATAATTATATTATAAAGATATAGTATATTAATACATAGTATATATGTCTGTGATTACTTGAATAATGCCTATCTTCCCACACCAGAACATGTGCTAGTGCAACAAGAATCATTATCTCCATTGCCTACCATTTTATTCCCAGAACCTAGCACATTAGCTGGCAAGCAGTGTGGAATAAATATAAATATAATTATAAGTAACAACACAGGCAACAGCTTATTTAAGTAGGTATCATTCTTTCCATTTTATAGATGTGGAATTGAAATGATTGGACGACTTCCTCAAGGACCGAAGTTTGAATCAAGGTCTCACTGATACTAAACCAGAGCTACTCCTAGGACTCCAGATGTCCTCCCTGTGACCACAAAAGAAGCACAGAAGCTGCTTTGGCCTGAGTGAAGAGGCTCCTGTATTCCCACACTTCCTCATCAAGAAGACTTGGGGGGCTCTCTCGGCTTCCCAGGTGTATGGATTTAAGGATAGGACAGTCGCTACGGTAAGAAAACACTCAGAATTTAGTCGTGAAAAAAAAAATCATTCTCCAAAATAATTGATCTGTGTGAGTGTGCTTATCATGAGCAAAAAAGAGGATGTTGAGGTTTCTGAAACTACAAGCTTATTGTTGGATCAACCAGAGTTGTCACTGAGAGAACTAGTACCTCTCAGTCAATGGCCAAATCTCTACCTGGCCCATTGCATTCCTCCACTCCTGTGAAAGGTCTTATCTCCTTCACTAAGGAGAAACAGGTCATTCAATAGCTGCTCTGTCCAATGAGGGGACCACTATTCATGTGTGAATGTTAGCCACATTTCAGGTGATCAGAAGCCACCATGTAGCCAGTGGCTACCATGTTGGGAAGTTCAAATAGAGAACATTGATGTCATCACAGAAAATTCTACTGGACAGTGCTGCCAGAGATCCTAGATAATCCCAGCTCCGTAGAATTCCAAGTCCATGGGAAAAGAAAAAATCGAGGGCTGCAGGAATGCATCCATCCCAAGGGGAGCCCCAACTCACACAGGAAAAGGTCACTAATCCTGGGGCTCTGGGCATAGATTTGCTTCTGGAAAGCTGTGGTCCCTCATCAGGCTTTCTGCTTCTCCTTCTGTCCCAAGCCATCAACTTCATTGTATTTTATTTTTGTATTACAGGTTGCATTCAGCATTATTTTGTATTAGTTTCAAATGTACATCCCAGCAGATAGACATTCATATACTTTGTACAGTGTTCCCTCTAATAACTCAAGTGCCACCTGGCGCCATAGGTAGTCACCACAACATTGTTGATTATATTTCCTATGCTTTCTCTTATATCCCTGTGCCTCTTTTGAAACTACCAATTAGTTCTTCTCAATCCCTTCACCTTTCAATCTCATTATAAATAATCACATCACTCTCCAGACCAGACCTCTCCTTGCTTGCTGTGCAGAACCCACTGAGCCTACACCTAACCTGGAACAACACGTCTTACCCCTATCTCTGCTTCCAACCATTCCATCTCTATACTCAGGCTGGTTTCTGTCTCTCCCATACCATAGTATGCAATTTCCTTCCTTGTCAATGGCACCCTTCCCCCAACTTCTCTATCAACATGTGTTCCAGATTCTATTTCCCTTCACCTCCCTGGAGAACTTGCTTTAGTCATTATTCTCTCCATCATGCCCCATCTTTCTCTCCACTACCACTCTCTTCAGCCTCTACTACCTCTCACAGCTTGCCCAACGATATTAAAAACTTTAATTGACCCATCCCATCCTCCCCTTCACTTCCCTACCAGTTGCCTTTGGGGAGCTGCCTGCAGAAAGGCTCTACATCCTCATTCCCCACTTAGGGCCTGGCTCTCATCCAAACCAGTCCCTTCCCATTTAATAGAATTTGTTCTGGATATGGCATTTGAATCTCTCCACAATTGGTTTCTGACCTGATTTCTTACCCATCTTTCTCGTTGTCATCTAACCACACATCTCTTCACCATTCACCACACTATGCCTAAAACATTCCTGTGTCTGCATCTTTATTAATACCATTTCTTTTGCCAGAAATACTTGCTCCGTGCACATCCCCTGCATCTTTGGGGGCTGAGCTCCTTCTTGATGAGGTCTTTCTAGTAATGAAAGCCCGTTGTATTTCTCTGACTCCCACACTGAGCACAGACCACCTGGGCTACTATGTATTGTTGTATGGATATTTATCTTCTCTCCCTAGCTGAATTTCAGGGTGCTTCCTGGAAAGGAATGAGTATACATATCTTTGCACTCCTACGAGTTCTTAGATGCAGAATCTTGTGCGCAGTGGATATTCAAATATTGTTGGATGAGACTCAGACACTGATATATCCCATCATCACTGAAGGAGGGACCAGGAGTAAACCAGGCATCACTCTTTTAAATAAGTCTCCTGGAAAGAATATTCTGAAAGGGAGACTATCACAGCTATTTGCTATGTAAATGACCCAAGGATGAAGATGGCACATTAAAACATAATATAATATACCTCTTTGGAAGATCCTGGAGCTATGGGTTTGAACAGGTGCCTGGAACTAGGAAAAGCTGCAGAGCTGGCAAGCATTGTTGTCATTGTTGGTACATTTTGGTGGTTAAAAAAAATTTGTGGGGTGTGTATGTGTGTGTCTGTTCCTGTTCCTGTTTGAGGCAGGGAGTGAAGTTGGTACAGAGAGAAAAGATATAGGCTTTGGAGGCAGGCAAACCTTGTCCTGGATCTCAGCCTCATTGTTGACTTGATGTATGAAAGCGCGTAAGTGATCTCTCTTTACATTGTAGAAGAATATTGTTGACCTAAGGAAAGGTTTATGATAAAGATACAAACAATAGGATATCATGTTTATAATATGTTTTTAAAAAGGTTGTGTGAACATACATGTATGCACAGAACAAGGACCAGAAATCTACATGTCAAAATGCTATAGATATTTCCTTTGGCTTTTTCTGTATAGATATTTCCTTTGGCTTTTTCACATATAATGGCTTTTTAAAAGAAGGCCCATTAAAATAATGTGGGTTAAGAAGTTGTAATATCAAAACCCTAAGCATCTGTGTTTTTTAGTAGTTTAAATTATTTATTTGGAGTTAAGCTATGTGTGTTTTATTTATTTTTTCCAACAATCTCAAATATTCAGAAAAAATGAGAGGCAGTTGAGACACGATACCCTATCACTCCTAAATTTTTTTTAAATATATTTTATTGATTTTTTACAGTGAGGAAGGGAGAGAGAGAGCTAGAAACATCGATGAGAGAGAAACATCCGTCAGCCGCCTCCTGCACACCCCCCACTGGGGATGTGCCCGCAACCGAGGCACGTGCCCTTGACCGGAATCGAACCCAGGACCCTCCAGTCTGCAGGCCGACGCTCTATCCACTGAGCCAAACCAGTTTTGGCACTCCTAAATTTTTAATGTGTCTTTCCTTCCATCAAGAAAATTCCAGTATACATGCATACCTTGGAAAAATTGCAGGTTTGGTTCCAGACCACCTCAATAAAGTGAGTGTCACAACAGAGCAAGCCAAAATCTTTTTGCTGTTGGAGGGTCTCACCTTCAATTTGTAAAAAAAAAAACAACATCTGTGAAGCACAGTAAAGCAAAGCACAATAAAGTGAGGTGTGCCTGTACAGCCATTTAAATTAGGAAATTAACACTGACCTTTGAGCCTCTAACCTCATTCAGGTTTCCTCAATTACCTAATAGTGGCCTTTATAGCAAAGGATCCAGTCTCAAATTACGTGTTGTATTTAGTTATGCCTCTTTAGTCACCTTTAATATGAGTCAGTACGTCAGCATTTGCTTAACTTTCGTGATTTTAATGCTTTGGAAAATCACAGGTCAGCAATTTTGTCCCTTAATTGGAGTTTGTGGTAGCTAAACTCCAAGATGGCCGGCGGTGATTCTCTTCTCCTGGTAGTCACACCCATCAGTGTAGTCCCCTCCCACTCTGAACCAGAAGTGACGTGTCCAGGAGACTAGTGAAGAAGTGATGGTATGTATCTAGAGGCTAGGTCACAAAAGACATCGCAGCTTCTGCCTTCATCTCTTTGCTCATACTGGAGGAAGCCAGCCATTGCATCATGAGGACATTCAGATAGCTGTTAGAGAAGCCCACATGGAGATAAAGCTAAAGCACTTCATTAGCAGCCACATCAACTTGCCAGTCATGAGGATAAGCCACTTTGAAAGTGGTTTTCCTGCAACCTCAGGAATATAAGCCACAGCTGCCCATCCAAGCTGATCCCAAATTCCTGAGCCACAGAAACTGTGAAAGATAGTAAATACTGTTACTTTTTTAATTTTTAAATTGCATTTATTGGCAGGGGGGGCATTAGCTAATCAAATTATATAAGTTTCAGGTATACAATTCTATAACACATCATATATTGTATTGTGGGTTTACCACCCAAAGTCAAATCTTCCATTACCATATATTTGCTATACCTGAATAAATGCTATTTTAATTCTCAGAGTTTGGGGATAAATTTTTACACAGCAATAGCTAATTAATAGAGATCTTCTTGCTTCCTCATGGTTAGATACAAGCTACCCATCTTTGGCAGGCACACCACAGTGCTTAACCTGTGTTCTAATTGCATTCTATACATCATGCATCATTTCAGTTTGTTACCTTATTGCTAATGAAAGGTTAGGTCACTTGATTAAGGTGGTGTCTATCATGCTTCTCCATGTAAAATCAATCTATTTGTATGTGTGCAATTAATAACTTGTGGGGAGTAACTTACCAAACTTTCACTTTATTCATTAATTTTTATAATATATATAGATAGATAGATACTAGGACTCCTATTTTATTAAATGGATTATAACCCATTATTATTTTTTGATGATCAAAGTATGCCATATTTGGCTAATTAGAGCCTCTTCAACTAGTTTCTATGTCCTTTTGACATGTTTCTATCATTTTACAGCAATTTGCAACTTTCTAACACTGAAAAAATGTTCCCAACACGTCTGATATTTTCCTTGGCCAGAGCTTGTAATTAGCCATTTCACCGAAGAGACATGATTTCTTTTAGTGGAGAATGGTTTTAGAAGTCAATATCTGGATGTTAGCTATGCTCATTGCTTTTGGAGTGCTATTTCTCTCAGTATATATTAATAGGAAGAGTTAGGTTATATATACTTATACATAACTTCTATATCACACACACACACACACACACACACTCACACACTAGAGGCCCAGTGTATGAGATTCCTGCACAGGGAGGATTGGGGGGATGGTTGTCCTCCAGCCAGCCTGCACCCTCTCCAATTTGGGACCCCTTGAAGCATGTCTGCTTATTTAGACCCAATCCAGGTAGGATCAGGCCTAAATGGGCAGTCAGACATCCCTTTCACAATCCAGGACTGCTGGCTCCCAACTGCTCACCTGCCTGTCTTCCTGATTGCCCTTAACCGTTTCTGCCTGCTAGCCAGATCACCCCTTATCCACTCCCCTGCCAGCCTAATTGATGCCTAATTGTTCCCCTGCCAGCCTGGTCCCCTCTCAACTGCCCTTCCCTGCAGGCCCAGCCATCCCCAACTTTTCTTCTCTGCCAGCCTGGTCACCCCTAATTGCCCTCCCCTACAGGCTTGATCACCCTCAACTGCCCTCCCTTGCAGGCCTGGTCCCTGCCAACTGCCCTCCCCTGCTGGCCATCTTGTGGTGGCCATCTTGTGTCCACATGGGGACAGGATCTTTTGACCACATGGGTGCAGTCATCTTGTGTGTTAGAGTGATGGTCAATCTGCGTATTACTCTTTTTAGATAGGATAGAGGCCTGATGTGCAGGTGGGGGACAGCTGGTTTGCCCTAAAGGGTGTTCTGGATCAGGGTGGGTGTTCCCTTGCGGCATGGGGTGGCCTAGGAGAGGGGCCTGTGGTGGTTTGCAGGCCGGCCATGCCCTCCCACCCCCCAGGTGACCCAAGCGGAGACCTTGGTATCTGGGATTGATTTATCTTCTATAATTGAAACTTTGCAGCCTAGAGCAGAGCCAAGCCTTCTGCTGGCACAACCATTGAAACTGTGTTGCCTTAAGCAGAGTGTGCAGAAAGATTGGCTTCCTCTATTGCCAGGGGCAAGCCAAGCCTGCCTCCTGCTCTCTCTATGGATGTAGCCATCTTGGTTGGGTTAATTTGCATACTTGCTCTGATTGGCTAGTGGGCATGGTCTGTGGGTGTAGCAGAGGTATGGTCAATTTGCATATTACTTTTTTATTAGATAGGAGATATACAGTGGTACCTCAAGATACGAGTTTAATTGAGGCGTGGGAAACTATGAGACGCTCGAGTCCTGGTAAACTGGTGGGTTATGTGCAGCTGGCCAATCCTCGCGATTACTGTACTCGTATCTCAACTGTTGCTTGTATTTCAAAGCAAAAATTGATCGCTCGACAGCTCATATCTCAAAGATCTCGTATGTTAGGGCACTTGTATCTCAGGTACCACTGTATATATAATGAGTTCCAACAACATCCTGTACCACGGACAAGATATGCATGCAAGTTTTTCCTGCTGTCTCCTTTTCTCCAGTAAAATTGAGATTTCCAGGGAAATGTCCTTGGATTTTAGTTTTCTTGTTTCCATATTTAGAACTCCCTTTTCCAACAGTGAGAAAATTTACTTCCGTTCTTCTTTGTTCTTTTTTTTAGAGATATTTCAGTTGCTTTATTAGTATGTTTCCTGTGCCACTGTACACAGTCCAGGATGAGAGGGTCAGAAGTCAGAGGTCCCAGTTACAGGGGTCAGCCTTTGCCAGGTGTGTTGATGTAGACTTTGCCATCTTCTTGGATGGGCTTGTCACATGGGCTGGCACAAATAAACATCGCCACCATGATTAATAGAGACACCACAGCATCAGCAGCCACAAAGCCTGCTGGAAGTGGCAAGGGGAGCGGCTCACATCCTGAACAGGAACTTGAAGTTATCTGAGCCTCAGCCACTGGGAGCAAAAGTAGAAGCAGGATGTTGCCTGGAAGGATCATGGTGGGCTGGGGGCTGGAAGAGGGCAGGCAAAGGGATTTGGTCTAGAAAGGTTCTCCTGTTATTCTTAATATAGGATTTCATCAATCCCCTTACTGTAAATAATTTTTTTTTTCGCCACTTCCTGCCTTCCTCCTCCCAATATGGATGCCCTCTTTACTCCTTTTAGGTTCCTACCTTTCATACTGGGAACATCCTTTTCCAACAGTATGGGAGATTAGATATCCCAAATAACCCTTTGTATCAGTTTCCTATTGGTATGTAACAATCCACCCCAAAATATAGTAGCTTAAAACAAAAATAATTTATTACCTCTCACAGTTGGCTGAGAAATTCTGCTTCTCTCACCTGAGCTTACTCACGTGGCTGCTTTCAGTTGGTGGGTTGGGTGGAGAATAGCCATTCTTACATGTCCTCTCTCACATGTCTGAGGTCTCAGCTGAGATGGCTTCAATGGCTCCACCTCTCTCCTCATGTGATCGTCCATCTAGAACTTCTTCACATAATGGTGGGAGCATTCAAGGAAAGCAAAAGCCAGAGGCCACATTCTATTGTCAAAGCAAGTTACAGCCCAATCCAGATCAAAGGGGGGGGGGGTAACAGACATCACTTTTAGACAGAAGGAACAAGAATAGCAAGGTTACATTGCAAAGGAGCACCAACATGGAGGTATACTTCATTGAGGACCATTAGTCTAATAATTTACCATACTTTCCTAATTAAACGGTAAGAATGTCAGTTAAAGCATATATATGTATTTAAGCACAGCATTCTAAATGTCTCTCTGAACTGGCAAATCTGGGGACTACAAAAACAAGAGACCCTTCCACAAAGCTGGGCCCCAACCCTCAGTGTAAGATGAGTGAGAAAACAATTTTACTGGAGAAAAGGAGACAGCAGAAAAAACTTGCATGCATGTCTTGTCCTTGGTACTGGATGTTGCGAAAAAGAGTCATCTGAAAATCTGTAACCACAAACTGAACATCACATGGATTTACAGAGTTTTTTTAAAAGAAAAATGCAAACTGATAATGTTGTTTAAAGTGATCCTCTGGCCGAGACTGGTTTGGCTCAGTGGATAGAGCGTCAGCCTGTGGACTAAAAGGTCCCAGGTTCGATTCCGGTTGGGGGCATGTACCTTGCTTGCAGGCACATCTCCAGTGTGGGGTGTGCAGGAGGCGGCTGACCGATGTCTCTCTCTCATTGATGTTTCTGACTTTCTATCCCTCTCCCTTCCTCTCTGTGAAAAATCAATAAAATATATTTAAAATAAATAAATAAATAAATAAATAAATAAATAAATAAATAAATAAAGTGATCCTCTGGTGTGAGACCTCTAGTTGGCCAAGAGGAACAAATGTAAATCTTCCCTGATCAAATTCAAATTCAAACTCAATCCAGGCCTTCAATAATTCCTACAGGTGAAATTCCAACAAATTGAACAACTCACTATAAAACAGAATCATAAATACTAAGAGGCAAGGCATCATCTGTGAGAACCAACAGGGAAAAAAAAACAACACAAAAAATAGAAGGCAACATAGAGCCTTTATGCATTTACATGCTAGACTATAAGACACAGATTTGGACGTAATTACTAGTAAGTGTAATATATGCTATGGACTGAATTGGGTCTCCTTTGAACTTACAGGTTCAAGCTCCAATGTGACAGTATTTGGTGTAAGGAAGTAAGTAGGGTTAAATGAGGTCATAAAGATGGGACCCTGACTGGATTAGTGCCTATGAGAAAAGACAGCAGAGAGCTTGCCTTCTCTCCACCATCTGAGGACTCTTTGGGAAGGTGCCATCTGGAAGAAAGGAAGAGAGCTCTCACCAAGAACTTGACCATTCTGGTATCCTGATCTTGGACTTCTCAGCCTCTGGGCTATGAGAAAATACATTTCTGTGGTTTAAGCCACCCAGTTTATGGTATTTTGTTATGGCAGTCTGAGCTGACTAATACAATATATTTAAGTAAATATAAGACAAGCTTAAGTAATGAGTATGACTAATTTGACAGAATTGAGAAAAGTTGGCATAGAAATTATTGAAATTAAATTTTTAGTAGTTGAAAGTAAAAAAATAAAATAAACTTTGAAAAATGGGTTCTACCACTGAAGATAAATTCTACCACTGAAGATAGAATTAGTGAACTGGATGATAGATTGAATGTATCTATATGGAATATAGAGGCTGAAAATATGAGAGGTTATAAGATATGGTGGATATTCAGGGCTAGGCAAAAATAATTTTACAGTTTGTATGGAAAAAGACATGCAAGTTATGATTATTACAATAGCTTTATAAACTCAATGTCACAGTAAACCTTTCCCCACCCCTGTAGTGAGAAGATCTAGCATATGTCTAGTCATAGCTCCTAAGAGAGATAATGATGGTGGGACAATTGGAACCCTCATACATTGTTGGTGGGAATGTAAATGGTACAGTGTCTTTGGAAAACAGTTTGACAACTCCTCAAAATCTTAAACATAGAGTTACCAATGACCTAAAATTTCACTGTTCATTATTTCCACAATAGAAATGTAAACCCACATCTACACACAGATGTTCACAGCATCATATTCACAACAGCTAAAAAGTGGAAACAACCCAAATGATAAATAAAATGTGGTATATCCATAAGTAGAATATTATCTGGCAATAGAAAGTACAGCTATACAGTATACTATAATATGAATGAATCTCAAAAATATATGGCAAATGACCCAGTCAGTGTGGCTCAGTGGTTGAACAGCGACCTATGAACCAGGAGGTCTCCGTCTGATTCCTGATCAGGGCACATGCCTGGGTTGCAGGCTCACCACCCAGTAGGGGTCGTACAGGAGGCAACCAATCAATGATTCTCTCCCATAGATGTTTCTCTCTCTCCCTTCTCTGAAATAAAAATATTTTTAAATATTATGGCAAGTGAAATAAGCCACTAACAAATGATCACATTTTGTAGGATTATATTTATATGAAATGTCCAAATAGGCAGGTCTATAGGAAAAGAAAGTAAATTAGCGATTTCCTAAGACTAGACAGGAACAGGTTGGGTAGAAATGAGAAGTGACTGATAATAGGTACAAGGATTCTTTGGATGGGTGGCGAGGGGGAATAAAGTCTTTTAAAATTAGACTAGTCGAAGTGCACAACTCCATATATACTAAAAACCATGGAACTAAACACTTTATACAAATGAGTTTTAATGGTATATAAATTATATATCAAAACTATTTAAAAATAGGTAATAAAATAGGAAAACAATATTCAACTTCTTAACATAATTTTCCAGAAGTGTTGAAAACACACATCTTTAAATTCAGGAATTCCAATAAATCCCAAGCAGGATAAATAAAAACAAAAGCTATATCTAGACACATCATCACATAATTGAAGAGCACCAAAGGAAAAGAGAGAAGATATTTAAAGCATCCCGAGACTAAAGACACATCACCTATCAAGGAGCAATACTGATTGCTCTCTGACTTCTCAATAGCAATCTGATGGTAGCTAGAAGACAGTAGAATACCATCTTCATTGTGCTGAGAGAAAATAAACTACAATTCTAAACCATCTATATATGGGTTAGAAATTATTAAAAACTTCAGACAGATACAAATATGAAATCACAGACATTCACTAAAGGACCTTTTAAGGGATGTACCTCAGTCAAAAGGCAAATGAACCCATATGGAAATCTGAGGACCATGAAGGAATGATGAACATATTTATAAATATGTCAGTAACTCTAAGCAAAAATTGCATAACATTTTGAAATACATTGCCCAATTTGTGAAGGAATAGTGACTAGAATTAAGATACTAGATAATAATATAAGATAGGGGACAAGTTCATATGTCCTAAGATTTTATATATATATGTATGTATATGTGTTTGTATATATACACACACACAAACACATATACATACAGGGTGAGGCAAAAGTAGGTTTACAGTTATGAGTACACAAAACAGTTTTTTCTTTTTTTAAAATTATTTTATTATATACTAGAGGCCCAGTGCATGAAATTCATGCAAGGGTAGGGTCCCTGGTGGCTGCCCCCTGCTGGCACCTCCTTTCCCCTGGTTGCCTGCCATTACCACTGCTGGCCCCACACCCTGGTTGAACTCCTGGTTGAAGGAATAATTTGCATATTAGGCTTTTATTGCATAATATCTGTTTTTCAACATTTTTTTAAGTCCTCACCTGAAGCTACTTTTCCATTGATTTTTAGAATGGAACAGAGAGGAAAGATGGAGAGAAATATCAATGTGAGAGAAACATTGATGGATTGCTTCCTGCACACACCCTAGAGCAGTGGTTCTCAACCTTTCTAATGCCACAACCCTTTAAGACAGCTCTCATGTGGTGGTGACCCCCAACCATAAAATTATTTCCATTGTTACTTCATAACTGTAATTTTGCTACTGTTATGAACTGTAATGTAAATATCTGATATGCAGGATGTATTTTCGTTGTTACAAATTGAACATAATTAAAGCATAGTGATTAATCACAAAAACAATATGTAATTGTATATTGTGAGATATTTATTTCTAATTACAAATAAATGAAATTTTGTCTTGAATCGTGGTGTAGCATGGGTAACAGTCTTCATATGACAACAGTAAACTACATTGCTACATTTTGCTATACCGAGGAGAGGTGTGTTGGTTCCTAAGACCATGGGAAATAGGTGTTTTCCAATAGTCTTAGGCAACCCCTGTGAAAGGGTCATTCGACCCCTAAAGGGGTCACAACCCACAGGTTGAAAACTGCTGCCCTAGAGCCTGCAACTGAAGTATGCGGCCTTGACCAGAATCGAACCCAGGACTCTTCAGTCTGCAGGCTGATGCTCTATCCACTGATCCAAACTGGATAGGGGAAGAGTTTATTCTTATATTATTATTATTTATTTTTGTGTTATTGTATTGTATTTTCCACATGAGCAACTATAAATCTATTTTTGCCCCACCCTGAATGTGTATCTTATATAATAAAGAAGTAATATACAAATTGACCCTCACATCATCACAAGATGACTGTGCCCACAGCTGAGGCATGGTTCCCGTAACGAGCGATCAGCAGGGACCTAAGGCTGTGCCCCCTGCCCAACGGGGCTTGATGGGGGGCCTCAAGGCACAACACCCACCTGGCTTGGGTTGGGGGACCTCAGGCTACACCCCACACCTGGCAAGACTTGACAGGGGACCTCAGGCTGTGCCCTATACCCTGGGCCGGGGGACCTGAGGCTGTGCGCCCCTGCCTGGTACTGGACCAGGAGACCTGATGTTGCACCCCCCGTCCAGTGGAGCTTCACAGGCGAGGCTGGCCAGGTCTGGTTCTCACCCAATGGGGGTAGGGCTGGCTGGGGCTGGGTCTTTCATGATTTCAAGGTGCTCGTGGTTGGGCAGGGACTTGACTCTGGGTCCTGCAACATGCCCCAGACTCTGATAGGAGGAAGATTTTCATATACATTTTACTAATTTTCTTTCATCTCTGACACTTCTATTATAGAAAAAGGGCAAATAGCAATATTAAAATATTTCCTCTAATTAATTCCCTTTTAATGTGCACAGATTTTGTGCACTGGGCCACTAGTATGTATATATGACTATATGTAGTTTTATATATTATAGTTTATAATTATATATACACAGGGTGGGGCAAAGTAGGTTTATAATTGTTTATATGGAAAATAATATAATAAATAATAATACAATAATAAACTCTGTGCTTCATTATACTCACAACTATAAACCTACTTTTGCCCCACCCTTTATATATAGAATTGTAGTTTTTATACTTAAATATTCGATCTATCCAAAAGTCATTTGGTCCGAGATCGGTTTGGCTCAGTGGATAGAGCGTCGGCCTGTGGACTGAAAGGTCCCAGGTTCGATTCTGGTCGGGGGCATGTACCTTGCTTGCAGGCATATCACCACTGTGGGGTGTGCAGGAGGCGGCTGATCGATGTCTCTCTCATCGATGTTTCTGACTTTCTGTCCCTCTCCCTTCCTCTCTGTGAAAAATCAATAAAATATATTTTAAAAAAACAAACCCCAAAACAAAAGTCATTTGGTGTGTAAAGCAAGCATTCAAGTTAATTTTTTCCCAAAACAACCACTTTCTGTCCCAATAACACATAGTTAAATAATTCTTGTGTTACCTACTGGTATGTTAATGTCACTTTATAATATGAATCTCTATATTTGTGAATCTATTTCTGAGTTCTTTATCATAAAACACTGATCGGTTGATGTATTCTTTCAGAAATGCTACATTTCAATTATTATAGATTTATGTAGATTAGTATGTGAAGGATTTTTTTTCCTATTGAATTGTAACATATACCATAAAGTATACAGAATCTTAATTGTACAGCTAAAATGAAGGTTTACCTATACATAACCTTTCTAAAGACCATTTGAATGAGAATATAAAATACTTTCAGTACTTCAGAAGTATATTTTATACTCCTTCCCTATAAATACCCTAAAAATGTAACCATTATACTGATGTCAATCATTATTATTTTTCCCTGTTCTTGAGTGTCACAAATATGGAACCTTATAAGATTTCCTCTTTTGTGTCTGTTTGTTAGTTCAGCATTATGTCTCAAATACTTATCCATTTCACTGCATTAAGCAATAATTAGTATGTTTTCATTGCTATGTAGAATTCCATTGTATAGAAAATCAGAATTTATCCATCTATTTCACTGTCAATATACATTAACATGCTTTGTAGTTTGGGGATATCCACACTAATAAAAGGAAAAGATGCAAATTGATAGTCACTTTGTGACACCCATCAGCCAATCAGGAGTGTGTATGCAAATTAACACGGCAAAGATGCCAGGTTAATTTGCATATGTAGGTGCTGAACAGTTGGGGGTGGGGCAGCCACTTGCATGCACAGTCTGGGTCCTCGGGACCCAGGCCACTTTGAGCCTTTAGGGCCACACGTAGTCCCAGAGTGGCTGGGGTCCTGGAGCGACCCCAAGCCACTCTGGGCCTACACGTGCAGGTGCCGAGCAGCTGGGAGCAGAGCAGAACATCTCCAGGACCCAGGTATACCAAGCCAGTTTGCGTCCAAGCAGCCAGGAGCAGAGCAGGAGCATCCTCTGAAGCGAGCAAACAGCAGGGCCCTGCTTACCCCTGGCCATGGCTGCGAGGGACAAGAGGTCCCTTCAGGGCCCCTACAGAGAGCAGACAGCACAGCCCTGCTTGCTTCTGGCCCTGGCAGTGAAGGGCAAGCAGGCCCCCACAGAGAGCAGACACCAGGGCCTGCGGTGGCGTCAAGCAGGCAGGTCTGCAGAGAGCAGAAAACCATGGGAAGCAGGCCTAAGCTATTAGTAGGACATCCCCTGAGGGTTTCTAGATTGGAAAGGGTACAGGTCAGGCTGATGGACCCACCCACCCATGCACGAATTTCGTGCACCAGGCCCCTAGTTGTGAATAATCTTGCTTTGAATATTCTTGGGCATGTTTTTGATAAATACAAGCAATTGTTTCTGTTGGGTATATGTTCAGGGACTGAATTGCTAGGTCCAAGAGTCTTAACTTTATTTAGATTTAATAGACACTTCCTTTTAAACAGCTTTCCATAGGGAAATTTAAACTTCCTCAATAATGTATGAGCATTCCAGTTACTCCACATTAGTATTAACACTTATATTCATGTCTTATTGGAAGGGGGGTATAGTAGTATCTGATTATGGTTTTGATTTTCATTTCTCAAGATTATTGATGATACTGTATCATTTATTTACTAGAAATTTGCTCATCCTCTTTTATGAGCTTGTTTACATTTTAGTTCATTTTTTATGGAAGTCATTTAAACTTTTACTTAGTTGATTTTCCAGATTATGTTATAGATTTTATAGAGGATTCCTTTGATGGATATGTATACTGCAAATATCTTTTCAAGGCCTGTGGTTTGCATTTTCACTCACTCAGTGTTGTGATTTGATAAGAAATACTTAATGAGCTTCAACTTATTATATTTTTATTCTGAGTCATTGTAATTGATGCTGTTTTTGTTTGTTTTTTTATTGATTTTAGAGAGAAAGGAAGAGGGAGAGAGAAGTAGAAATAATAATGATGAGAGAGAATCATAGATTAGATGCCTCCTGCACACCCCTTGGCATGTGCCCTTGACCAGAATCAAATCTGGGATCCTTCAGTCTGCAAGCTGATGCTCTATCCACTGAGCCAAACCAGCTAGGGCAATGCTGTTTTTAATTTCGTTTTTATTTGTTCATTTTTGTTCTATAGAAACACAATTAATTTTTGCATGTTGATCTTGCCCTGTGGCTATGCTGAGCTCCCTTATTAATTTTAGGAGGTTGGCTTTTTGTGAAGATTTCTTGGGATTTTCTGGGTAGATCATTATGTCATCTGAAAATGGGGACAGTTTTCTTTCTTCCTTTCCAATTTAAGTGCCTTTTATTGCCTTACTAGAGGCCTGGTGCACAAATTTGTGCACGGGAGGGGGGGTCCCCTCAGCTCAGCCTGCACCCTCTCCAATCTGGGACCCTTTGGGGGATGTCCAACTGCCAGATTAGGCCCGATCTCTCTCATAATTCAGGACTGCTGGCTCCTAACTGCCCTTCCCCCCCTGCCAGCCTGAACACCCCCAACTGCCCTCCCCTGCTGGCCCAGTTGCCCCTCCCCCCAGTTGCCCTCCCCTGCTGGCTCAGTCACCTCCAACTGCCTTCCCATGATCTTGTGACGACATGGGGGTGGCTATCTTGTGAGATGCCACCTAGGCTTTTATTAGTATAGGTGTGCTCAATCATGTTTTTATGAATTTAAAAAATTTTACTTTTTTTCTTCTTTACTACTATTTGTTGATTTTTCTTGCCTTTGGGCAGAATTTCCAGTACAAAACTATATAAAAGTGGAGCCTTATTTCTGAAATCAGTGGGAAAACATTCACTATTTCACTTTTGAGTAGGATTTCAACTATAGATTTTTTTGGTGAGTTTTTTTATTTTATGTACAAATTCAGAATCAATTTTTTCGAATATTTTTTACCCCCACAAATGTTATTAAGACCTGCTTGTGCCCTAGCTACTTTTGCTCAGTGGATAGATTGTCGGCCTGCAGACTGAAGAGTCGCAGGTTTGATTTAGGTCAAGGGTACATGCCTGGGTTACGGGCTTGATCTCCAGTAGGGGGCGTACTGATCACTGATTCTCATCATTGATGTTTCTCTCTCTCCCTCTCTGAAATCCATCTATCTATCTATCTATATATTACAGACCTACTTGTGAGAACACTTGAAATATAATGAAGACAACTAACATTCTGCTTTTACTTTTAATAGCATTTATTTGACACTGAATTTATTCTTGGATCATAAGTTTTTATTTTTTCAGTTCCCTCTGGGATATCTTTATTTTCTGTGCAGACACCTCTTCTGCTTTAGGAACAATCTGCTCTTTTTCAGTAAGAATCCTCTCACTGTAGCCAGGAGAGTACATGTGTGGAACAGGCTGCCAATGAGCTCTGTTACGTTCTGCAATTTATCTTGCGAGCTTTGTTCACCTGGATAAGCTCAATGACCAGAAAATCTATATCTACACCCTTAAGTTCAGCGTTCTTCTCTGCATTGTTAAGCACGTGGAGCAAAACCTCAGCACTCTTTTTGGGCCGGCCATCAACATTGTGCCCAGCCCCACTGTTTGGCCTGTCACACAACTTCACCATTGTCACAGTGGAATGGTACATATTGCTTCTTTTTTAAAAAAATAAAATTTACTTATTTTTTACAGAGTGAAAGGGAGAGGGATAGAAAAGTTGAAACATCGATGAGAGAGAAACATCAATCAGCTGCCTCCTGCACACCCCATACTGGGGATGTGCCTGCGACCAAAGTACATGCCCTTGACCGGAATCAAACCTGGGACCCTTGAGTCCACAGGCGAAGCTCTATCCACTGAGTCAATCCGGTTAGGGCCACATTGCTTCTTTAAAGTAACACCCTTCAGCTACTTGGTGATTTTTCATATATGCATACCCTTAATTGTCTGGGCAGTTTCACAAGTGTTCTTAGCACAAAGTTTTAAACTTCTTGATTTGCATGATTGGTGGGGTTTTCTGGGTCAAGTGAATAGGAACTATTTTCAGATCACCTCAGACCACTTATATGAAGAGGTAAATTAATTTACTTTTGGTTATGATTGAGGAATGTAACAAATGTTTAAATAAAATGTTTTTTAAAGTCTTTTAAATCAAAGTAAAATTTATATAGAGAAAAATGTACATATCTTAAGTATATAATTAAATGAATTTTAACATACTCATATAGCTTGTACCCTTTATAATCACCCCCCTCCAAATTTTATCTTGCTTCTTTTTAGTCACCACACATAGCATATAGGCATGATTTTAGTTTTGTCTGTTCTGAGATTTCACATACATGGAATTGTAGATCACATGTTCTTTTTTGTTTGAATTATTTATTCAGCAAAATATGTTCACTATACCATAAATTTTTATTTACTCTCTTATTTGATGAAGATTTAAGCTCTCTCTAGTTTTTGGAGTATAATAAATAAAGCTATTATAAACATTCCTATATCAGTCCTTTTGTGGACCTAAATTTTAGTTTCTGTTAGGATAATACCTAAGACAGGAACTGTTGGTTATAGGTTAAATCTATGTAAGAAACTTCAAAACAGTTTATAAGAGTGGTAATGCTGTTTTCCATTACCACTAGCAATATATGAGTTCCAAATGCTGCATATCCTCGAAATGTTTGCTGTTAGTGTTTTTTAATTTTAGCTTTAATTCCCCCTCCCTCTCTCTCTCCCTCTCTCTCTCTCTCTCTCTCTCTCTCTCTCTCTCTCTCTCTCTCTCTCTTCTTTATCCAATTAAGGAGATTCTTTTCTATTCCTAATCTGCTGAGATTATATCACTTAGAGGTGTTAAATTTTATCCAATACTTTTTCTGCATCTATTGAAACAACTGCTATAATTCTCATTTATTTTCTTAACGTGGTGAATTATATTGATTGATGTTTTAACACATTTATTAAAGCACAACTTACATATCTTAAATTCACCTATTTCCAATATACAGTTTGAGGAGTTTTAGAATGTCCCCTGTTGTGTGACTATTACCACAAACTTTCATCCAGGAAGTTCCCTTGTTCTCCTTTGCTCTTCATTTCTATTCTTATTACAGACTGTAGGCAACTTCAGTCTGTAATAAGACTGTATGCATACTTTTGTTATTTCTAAAACTTCTATATAAATGGAATCATGAAATATGGGGCTTTTGTGTGTGTGTGTCCTTTCCCACATGGCAAAGAACTGAGGCCTCTTTTCAATAACCATATAAACAAGCCATCTTCGAAACAGATTATCTGGTCTCCATCAAATCTCCACTGACATCTTGACTGCAACCTTATGAGAAATTCTGAGATCCAAATCTATGCATCTGAGCAATCCCCAAACTTCTGAGCCATAGTAACTATGAGATAATAAAGATATTTGTTTCAACCATTAAGTGTTGAGGTCATTTATTATGTAATAACAGATAACTAATACTTTTGCATTTCTGGAACAAATCCAACTGATGCTATTTTATTATTATCATTTTTACATATCCCTGAATTTAATTTATTATTTTGTATAGAATTATTATTTAATTTCTGAGAGATAGTGATATATAATTTTCCTTTCTTGTAATGTCCTTTTCAGATTTTGGTATCAAGATTATTCTGACTCATTAAATGAGTTGGGAAGTGTACTCACACTTTTATGATCTCGAGGAGTTTTTAGAAAATGAGTAATATTTCTTTATTATGTATTTAGAAGAATTTGAGAGTGAAAACATATATACCTGGGATTTTCTCTTGAGAATGTTTTAAAATTACAAATATAATTTTTATAGATATGCAACTGTTCAAAATATCTATTTCTCATTTCAGTTTTTACGGAAAGTTTTTCATTGTATTATAGTTGTAAAATTAATTGCTGTAAAGTCGTTCCTAATATCTTTGTATTGTAGGATCTGTAGAATTCTTAAAATGTATAGTTTGTGCTCTTTGTAATTTTTTCGTTAATCTTTCTATATATTGATTGACTTAAAAATTTTAAAGAACTTCAGACTTTGCTCTGTTTTTCTATTATATGCTTGCTTCCCATTTTATTAATGTCTGCTCTTATCTTTATTATTGACTTCTTCCTACTTTCCTGTTGTTTTACTAGCCTCAAAAGTTGGTAGCTTTCGTAATTTATTTTCAACTTTTTTTTTTTTGGTAATACATTTTAAAATTCTTTCTAGTCAGTGCTTAGTTGTTACCTACAATTTTCTGTATATAATATTATTTTGCTATAATTTAGTCAAAATATTTTAAAATATTTATCATAATTTCTTTTCTGATCCATGGGCTATTTAAGTGAGTGCTTAGTTTTCAGATCTCTAGGCATTTTCTAATAATCTGTTGCAAAATTGAGTTAAATTCTAAATTGACTCTTTTCAGAGAATATATTCTATATTCTTGCTATTCAAAGTGTGGTTCATGAGCCCTACACCATCATTATTGGGGAGTTTGATGGAAATTTAAAATGTACATTTGGTCAAGATCCTCGTTGATATATATGCTGGCTAAAGTTTGAGAAGCACTATTCCATATTACTTCAATTTTTTGAAATATGTTCAGACTTGCTTTAAGACTCACCATGTGGTCTTTTTGGGTGTATGCTCCATCAGCTTTTGAAAATAATGCCCATTGTGCAGTGGTTCAGTGTGCTATTCTATAAATGTTTATAAGGTCAAGATGGTTAATAGTACATTTCAAATCTTTAATATTCTTACTGAGATTTTGTTTGCTATTCTATAACTTCTTAAAAGAGACTTGTTAAAAATTTTCAACTTTATTTATGGATTTGTGTAGTTCTCCTTTTAGTTCTATTATCTTTTGTTTTAAATATTCTGAAACTGTGTTATTAGGTGTGTGCATGTTTTAGAGTATTTTTTAAAAATATATTTTATTGATTTTTTACAGAGAGGAAGGGAGACAGATAGAAAGTCAGAAACATCGATGAGAGAGAGACATTGATCAGCTGCCTCCTGCACACCCCACAGTGGAGATGTGCCCTCAAGTAAGGTACATGCCCCTGACCGGAATCGAACCTGGGACCTTTCAGTCCACAAGCCGACGCTCTATCCACTGAGCCAAACCAGTCTCGGCATGTTTTAGAGTATTTTAATCCTCCTGCTTTCCTTTTTATATAGGAAATTTCCTTTTTACCTTTAGTAATATTTTTCTTTAGAGTCCTATTTTATGATATCTACTAGAGGCCTAGTACACGAAATTCATGCACAGAGGTGTGGGTCCCCTCAACCTAACCTGCACCCTCTCCAATCCGGGACCACTAGAGGGATTTCTGACTGCCAGTTTAGGCCCAATCCCAGGGATTGGGGCCGTTGGACATCCCTCTCACAATCTGGTACTGCTGGCTCCTAACTGCTCACCTACCTGCCTGCCTGATCATCCCTAACTGATCACCCCTAACTGCCTCTCCTGGCCAGCCTGGTTGCCCCCAACTGCCCCCCAACCCCCCGCCAACCCGGTCACCCCATGCAGCCTGCTGTTCAGTCATTTGGTTGTCCCTCACTAACCCCCCTGCCAGCCTTGTCACCCTACACAGCCTGCTGTTTGGTCGTCCATCTGGTTGTTTCAGTTGTGACAGCCCCTGGCTTTTTATATATTAGGATATGTCTATAACTATATTTCTGTCTATACATATGTACAATATGTATTTATATGTATCAATTTTCTTTGGATTAGTATTTGCATCTTATGTCATTTTTTTCTTTTAATATATCTTACCTTTATAGTTAATAGTGTTTTTGTATAAACAACTTATATTTGGCCCTTGAAAAATCTAGTCTTTTAATATTAATCTTTTAGCTACAGTTTTTTAAATTTATATTTAATGTATACACTTAATAATATAATGAACTTTAAGTCTACCATGGTCTATTTATTTTTTTATTTGTCCAGTCTATTTCTTTGTTTCTTTATTGCTCCTTCCTTGCCCTTTTTGGGATCACAATATTTTAATTTTTATCTTTTTTCTTCTATTAGCTTTTGAGTCATATATTCTTTTATTTATCAATTAGTAGTTATCAAATAAGTAACAATTTATTCCTTGATTTATTAAAGTCTACTTAAATTGATATTTTTTGCCATTTTCTGAATAATGCAATAAATTTACACAGTTTAATTAAATTCATCTCATTTTGTGTGTTATTGTTGTTATATATTTATTAGTACTTATGGTTACATTATTTTATTATTTTTCTAAACAGTAAACATCATTTATATTATCTACATATTTATCCTTTCCAGTGGTCTTTCTTTCTTTATTTTCATCATTCAATCAAGCATCATTTTCATTCAGCCTGAAGAACTATCTTGAGTTTGTTTTTGTTTTTTTTTTAGTGACAACATTTTCCAGCTTTTGTTTATTTAAACAGCATTTACCTTAATTTTGAGGGATATAATTCAAAGTTGACAAATTTCAAAATTATGAGGCTATCATTCACTGCCATGTATCTTCCATAATTTCTGATGAAAAGGTAATTGAGTTTTGTTGTTTTTCTTTGAGGATAATGTGCCTTTTTGCCCTTTATTTGCTTGTATTTTCCTTTTGCTTTTAAGCAACTTTTATTTAGTTAGTTAGTTATATTATCTTTATTGAGATATTATTGACTATATTCCCTATGCTACACTTTATATTTCCATAGTTGTTCTGTAACAATCAGTTTGTACTTTTTAAATTTTTTATTAGTCTTTATATTTGATTGTAAGTTCCCAAAGAGCTAAACACAGATTTGACCAATAGACTGATCCACTGCAGAGCCTTTACACATGGAGAACAATGCTGGATTATCCTGTAATAGAAGGTGGGGAATAATACAGTGGTTGCTAATATTTTTAACTTTTCATCTCTTCAATATTTATACAGTTATCCAAGACAATTATGTTTTGGTCAAGCATATAGCTACTTTTGGAATTTGGATGCATAATTCAAGAACCCTTTACTCAAAGAGACAATGGTAGAATACTTCTTCTGGTACCTCCAAAAAAACAAGGACTTCGCTCCTTCCTCCATTTCCAAGATCTCTGAAATCAAATGAGATAACTGGCTGACAGGAACTTGTCTAGGCCAACACAGGAAATAGGCTGACTCATGTCTTCCCTCCATTCCCTTCTTTTGTTTCATGTGAAATTATGAAAACATGTCAGTCTTGTTTATTGGCAGAAGTAGGTTCTTAATAAACTCCTCTTTTCATTTCTTTTCCTGTGCATAGGTAATTGTTTTAATTCCATGACATACCTGTGAACTCGTTGAGTTCCTTTCATTTTTTTTTAATTTAATAAATCTTTATTGTTTAGATTATTACAATTGTTCCTTTTTTCTGCCCGCTTAGCGCCGCTCCATCCGGTTCCCACCCCACCCTCTGCTTTATCCCCCCCCCCGATTGTTCTCATCCATAGGTATACAATTTTTGTCCAGTCTCTTCCCATACCCCCCTCACCCCTTTCCCCCTGAGAATTGTCAGTCCACTCCCTTTCTATGCCCCTGATTCTATTATATTCCCCAGTTTATTCTGTTCATCAGATATTTTATTTATTTAATTTTTAGATTCACTTGTTGATAGATACGTATTTGTTGTTCATAATTTTTATCTTTACCTTTTTCTTCTTCTTCCTCTTCTTAAAGAGTACCTTTCAGCATTTCATATAATACTGGTTTGGTGGTGATGAACTCCTTTAGCTTTTTCTTATCTCTTAAGATCTTCATCTGCCCTTCAATTCTGAATGATAGCTTTGCTGGGTAGAGTAATCTTGGTTGTAGGTTCTTGCTATTCATCACTTTGAATATTTCTTGCCACTTCCATCTGGCCTGCATAGTTTCTGTTGAGAATCAGCTGACAATCGTATGGGTGCTCCCTTATAAGTAACTGTTTTTCTCTTGCTGTTTTTAATATTCTCTCTGTGTCTTTTGTTCTTGACATTTTAATTATTTTGTGTCTTGGTGTGCTCCTCTTTGGATCCCTTTTGTTTGGGGTTCTGTGTGCTTCCTGGACTTGTAAATCTATTTCTTTCACCAGGTGGGGGAATTTTTCAGTCATTATTTCTTCAAGTAGGTTTTCAGTATCTTGCTCTCTCTCTCTTCTTCTGACACCCCCATAATTCTGATGTTGGTATGCTTGAGGTTGTCCCAGAGGCTGCTTACACTAGCTTAAAATTTT
This sequence comes from Lasiurus cinereus, assembly GCA_011751065.1. Classification (NCBI taxonomy): domain Eukaryota; kingdom Metazoa; phylum Chordata; class Mammalia; order Chiroptera; family Vespertilionidae; genus Lasiurus; species Lasiurus cinereus. The sequence goes on from JAAGEH010000135.1 coordinate 4,736,462, forward strand.
TGAATTCTTTTTGCTTTTCCAGTTGAGTGTTTTCTGCTTCTTTGTATTTCAAATCTTTGACTTGATTCTTGTGTTCTTCTAGTCTGCTGTTAAATCTCTGTATAATATTTCTTATTTCAGTTAGTGTATCTTTAATTTCTAGTTGGTCCTTTTTTCATCTCCTCTTGGGTCTCGCTAAATTTATCCATCTTTTCTAGGAAATTCTTGAAAAACCTTATAACCATGGTTTTGAACATTATATCCAGTCATTTGTTTTCCTCCATTTCTTTTGTTTGTGATCTGTTTCTTTGTCTCTGCATTTTCACTGCTTCCCTGAGTTGGTAGAGTAGCTTTGTGTGCTAGGTGTCCTATATTCCCCCATAGCTCTGCCTCCCCAGTTACCTGAGGTAGACACTCTTGGTGCACCCCTTTGTGGACTGTGTGTACAGCCTTGATTGTTGCTGTATCCCTGGGTGGAATTGACCTCCAGGCCGACTGGCTGTGAGGATCAGCTGTATCTATGCTGGGAGAACTTCTGTGCTGGAGACAGTCTTATGAGACAAGACTTACAAAATTGCAAAAGCCTCTGTGCTCTACTTTGATGGACTGGAGTCTCAGGGCAGAGCAGACAGCCTTGGCTTCCCATCAGCCCTGCCCTATGAGGCCCTGGTCTCAGTATCCTTCAGTAATCACTGAAGTCCTTGCTGTGTGAACTTGCACGCACACCTCTAGACCTCTGCCTTTTGTGGCTCCTCTGAGTTTCTGTGCACTCTAGGGACCCGTAGGAGTCTCAGTCCCCAAAGTCTCACCCAGAACTGGGGTTCAGTGCAGTCGGAACTAAGTTCAGCGCTGTCGGGAGGTTCCATCTTCCTCTCACTAGAGAAAACCAGAGGTACACTCAGAAATCAGTCCTCTCTGCATGCACTTGCACCCACCTCTAGTCTTCAGTCTTACCCTGCTCCTCTGAATTTGCGTGCACTCCTTTCTTTTCCCGACAGTCCAGACTCCCCCCTTTATGAGTCTCACCCAGAACTGGGGTTCAGTGCAGTTGAAACTGGGGTTCAGTGCAGTCGTGAGTTTCTGTCTCTCTCCCGCTAGAGGAAGCCAGCTGTCCTCTCCATATGTGTGTCTCGGTACCTCAGCTTTTTGCAGCTCCTCTAAGTCTCCGTGAGCTCCTCTCTTTCCTTCTAGTTATAGGATTTCCACTCAGCCAGATTTTCTGTGGTTCTGGATGATGTCCATTCTGACTTTTAGCTGTAGTTTTGAAATTGTTGTGCAAGGTAGCAGTTTAGGTGTTCACCTATGCCCCTATCTTGGTTTTTCCTCCCTTTCATTATTTTCTAGCTCTTGTCTGGTTATCTTTGGAAAATTCCTCAGTAATAATTTGGTTCCATTTAACTCACAGCCCCCCAAATGGCCATGCTCATGCCAATCAGTGTGTAAATATTATTGGTGGTATATCTGTGATAAAAGAAAAACTGTGCACTCAAAGCAAAATTACTCATAATTAAAAGAAGTAGTTTAATGTGACAATGCCCAAAAGTCCCTTCCAGAATCTCTGCAATTGTCACCAATACTTTTTAAAAATCCTTTTCTAAATAAACCCCCCAAAATGGTTTTTGAATGATGAATGAACAATACCTGCTTGTCCTTTCTAACAAAATGAGAAAAAATAAATTTCGTATTGAATTTTTATTGCTTCCCTGTTGGCTTAGTCATCACAAGTATGGCCACAGAATGCCTCATAAGAGTATTCAATGGGAAATGTGCAGCATGTTATCTTCACTCCATGAATCTCCCTGTACAGTGGTACCTTGAGATACGAGTTTAATTCGTTCCGTAACCTTGAGGCGTGGGAAACTATGAGATGCTCCAGTTGCAGTAAACTGGTGGGTCGTGTGCAGCCAGCCGATCCGCACCATTACTCCTATCTCAAATGTTGCTCGTATTTCAAAGCAAAAATCACTCACTCGACGGCTCATATCTCAAAAATCTCATATGTTAGGGCACTCATATCTCGAGGTACCACTGTACTGGATTTTCTGGGGCTTGGGGATGTCACCTCCATACATACTATTGTTGCAGCCAATAGGGAACTAGATCTACAACCCAAGCAAGTGACTTATAGATATTTAGAATGAACTGGCTCTAAAATAAAAAATAAAAAATAAATAATAAATAATAAATGATAATGGTAATTAAAAAAGAATGAACTGGCTCTGAATTTCACAACAATCTATACAATACTCAGACACCAAAAGAGGATACTTTCATTGGGCTCTCTGAGTTTTCTTTACTTGATCTTTTTGTTCTATTTCCATTTAAAGTTATTACTTAATTAAATGTCAAAACCAACTCCACTGTAACAAATCATATTTCTCTATCATCTATGCTACATGCTGAATTTTTGTTGATTATCATAGTGCTTGACCTAGAGTGGGTAATTATCAAATGAATGAATAGATAGTTGAATGAATGAATGAATAAACAAATAAATATAACATGAAACACATTTGAAGGGATTAAGAAATCTAGATTGGAGAACACTTAGCTAAAACTTGGTAGTTTCTTCAGATATTAGAAGGGTTTGTTTGTTTGTTTGTTTGTTTGTTTTTGTTAAGATTCAAGGGTTTTATGAGGCAAATGCAGGCAGAACCAAGACATTGCACAAAGGTTCATTTCAATCCAACAAATACAGAGGACCTATTACATGCCATATTTGACCCAAAGTTTAATATTTTGAGAATTTTTTCTTTATATCTTATTTGTAAATGACCCTCCCCTACTAAAAGCAACTTGCTAAATAATTTCTTACCCTTGTAAAAAAAATGTACTACTTTCCAAAATAGTAGAATCAGAAATACCCCTCATTAGTTAAATGTCCTGATTGGCTTTGTTTGGACAATGTGGTCACTACATGTTTAATTTGCAAGGGACTGACTTACAGCCATTGTCTTAGGTTAGCTGAGCCTTTACTGAAGGACCTGTGGTGGGCCTTGGCTCAAAGGTTTCACGTTAACCTGAGATGTGGGAAGTAGGTATTTTCCTACTTCTATTAAACCCGAAGGCCTGAGGGAAGGCTTGAAAGCTACCTGTTTGGAGTGAGAAAGGAAGGCAGGGAACTAGAGAGGCTGTCATGTGCTGGAAGCAGGGCCAGCAAGCAAAGGGCAGGCTATAAACCCATGAGAATGTCCAGGGCAGGAATGAGAGGAAATGTCAGATAAGAGGGCAGAAGTCTGAGTGCTGGGCAGGAAGGAAGGCCTGCAGCTTAAATAATATCACATGAACTCTCTCTTGGTGTGAGGCCTTATCTAAGAGGCTCCTGAGCCTTGGAGAATTCCAAACCTCCAGGAAGGGGAAATTCACAGTTCTGGGATCTTCCTTCAGGAGGCACTTGCCTCTCAACTAGCAGACAAGACCCTGGTTCTAGCCACTCTTCCATTCATCATAATGTCCTGATTGTCCTCCATCGCTGGCCATGCTGCTCCTGACCAGGGACTGCGAGCCAAATAAATGCATGTGTGATGAGATTTGTGGCCATATTTTCTACACCCCATCTGGGGACACAAGGTCTGACAAGCATGTGTGTGCTTGTGGGATGATGACCAGAATATGTGTAATCAAAGCTGCCCCAGAAATCTGGCATCTACTGTGGCCAAAGCTTTAAGCAGTAGGATCCCAGCTTCTATGGTCCTCAGAACCCTAACAGCTGCCTTTTCTTATGCTGTATTCCAAGCTAAATTCATTTCAGGTGACAGTGGAAATCTGTGATGAGGCCAGAGACTGGAGGTCCTCTACTGAAAACATAATCATGCCTGGAGACAACTACAGCTTCAGTTAGGTTTCTCCGCGAGGATGCTTTTCAAAAGCAATGTTGGTAGTTTGAGGCTATTTTTTCGTCTTTTAGATTAGGAAGGTTTTTGTTTTTTAATGATAATACACACTTTGGTGAAGGAAGAGGGTGAGATGGGTACTGCAGGTAGGAATATACATTAATGAAACTTACATAAAAAGGGGGTTTGTCAGTTTTTCTAAGGAACCTTAAAAATGTTAGAGTGTTCTCAGCAGCTGTGATTACACATATTCTGACTCACAATGTACTTTGGCTCATTAATTAAACAATCTTCTTTAAGGAGATGTGTGATGTTTATCCCAGTATTGTTCATGTCGAATACGGAAATTTAATTCAGTGTCTAATAATAAAGAAATGGTTAAACTAGTTGCATTACCCATGTATAGTAGAATATTATGCCTGCATAAAAAAAAAATAACATACAGTGGTACCTTGAAATATGAGTTTAATTTGTTCCGTAACCTTGCTCGTATATCAAGTTGCTCCTATCTCAAAGCAAATTTCCCCATTGAAATCAATTGAAATGCCGTTAATCCGTTCCAGCCCCCAAAATGCCACCCCAGTTGTTCTTGTTACGTGTTTTTGAATAAGAAAAATGTATTTATAAATGACAAATATTGTATAAAAACATAATAAAAGAGAATGTAAAGGAATAAACTGGTTTTATAAAGTATATTTACCTACTCGTTACATTCTTAATGCTACACTTTATCCCTAAACTGAATGTAACTTAACTAATCTTCACTGAACTTAATTGCTACTGGTCTTTGCATTTTTGGCCGATTTCAAAAAAAACGTGTCCAACGAGGTTTGCCTCTTCCTTTCAGAATGTTTCTGAAATGGGTGAGGCAAATTTCATTGAACAGCTCCGATGCACGACCAGTAGCAACTTTTTCGGGGTGTTTCTTTACCACGAAATGTGACACCCTCTCCCACATTCCTAAGATCTCCTTTATCTCACTTGTAGAGATCTCCACCTCTGGCTCCTCCTCGAAACCAATTTCTTGGAGAACCTCCGCATGTTGCTGAGACTGCAACTCTTGTAACTCCTCCGTGGTGAGTTCCAGAGAGTGCTCCTCGACGAGCTCATTCTTGTCTCTCTCATCCACCTCCAGGCCCATGGATTTTCCCAGAGACAATATCTCCTCCTCCACTGGCACCTCAGGTTCGAATCCTTCGAAGGTCCTTTTGGCTATGGCCTCAGGCCACAGCTTCTTCCATGCAGAGGTCAAAGTCCTCGTTGTAACACCCAGCTAGGCCTGATCAATAATTCTGAGGCATATCACGATGTTAAGGTGGTTCTTCCAGTACTCTCGAAGGGTGAGGTTTGTGTTCTCCATCACCTCAAAGCAGCGCTGGAACAGGTGCTTGATGTACAGCTTTTTAAAATTAGAAATCACCTCCTGATCCATGGGCTGCAGGATAGGAGTGGTGTTGGGAGGTAGGTAGACAACTTTTATAAACTTGAACTCTTCGAGGAGTTCATCCTCGAGGTTCGTGGGTGAGCAGGAGCATTGTCGAGGACGAGAAGGGCTTGCATGGTTAGGTTGTTTTCCTATAGATATTTCTTAACAGAAGGGCCGAAAACCAGGTTTACCCACTCCACAAAGAACTGCCTGGTGACTCATGCCTTCAGGTTTGCCCTCCACATAACTTGCAGTTTATCTTTTAAAATCTTATGTGACTTAAAGACTCTGGGGTTTTTCGAATGGTATAGGAGCAGAGGCTTGATCTTGCAGTTGCCACTCGCATTGGCGCACAGTGGGAGAGTTAGTCTATCCTTCATGGGTTTGTGGCCTGGCATCGCCTTCTCCACTGCCGTTATATAAGTCCTATTTGGCATCTTCTTCCAGAAAAGCCCTGTCTCGTCACAGTTGAAGACTTGCTGGGGGATATATCCTTTGGCTTCTATCAGTTCAGAAAAAGTTTTGAGGTACTCCTCAGCTGCCTTCACATCCGAACTTGCAGCCTCATCATGCCTGACGATGGAGTGAATGCCGGACCTTTTCCTGAAGTTATCAAACCAGCCTCTACTGGCTTTAAATGAGTCTTTCGATGCTTTGTCCGTGGAAGCGTGTGGGGTCTGCTCCAGCAAATCACTGTAAATCGCTCACACCTTCTCGCATATGATGCCCTGTGTTAATGTATCTCCTTTAAGCTGCTTCTCCATCACACACACCATCAGTAGATTCTCCATCTTTTCATGGAGAGAGCTACGGAGCTTAGACATTATTGTAACGCCCTTAGCTGGCATTATATCCTTTATCAACTCCTTCTATTTAAGCACAGTGCATATCGTTGAAGTACTATGCCCGTATTGCCTCGCCAAGTCAGCCACTCGCACACCTTGCTCATATTTTTCTATGATTTCACGCTTTAATTCAATAGACATCATCCTCTTCTGAGCACTGACCTTTCCACTCACTTTCTTCGGACCCATGGTGATAAAAAGAAATGTGAGAAAGTATGTAAATGCACAAAAGATGCTTCGACAACTAGGTAAACAGGCACACTGACTGAGGCGTGGGAAACTATGAGACGCTCGAGTCTCGGTAAACTGGTGGGTCGTGTGCAGCCGGCCGATGCGCGATTAATCGTATCTCAAATGTTGCTCGTATTTCAAAGCAAAAAATCACTCGCTCGATGGCTCGTATCTCAAAAATCTCATATGTTAGGGCACTCGTATCTCGAGGTACCACTGTATTTAGAGAAAATACAGAGTTCACAGAAAAGAAAATACAAATCCAGGCCTAGGGACCCTATCCATGTATGAATTTTATGCACCAGGCCTCTAGTAAACAATTAAAAAGAATGAAGTAGTTCATTTAGCAAATAATTCTGTAGAGCTATATATTCTAAATATAATAAATAAAAAAAGGGTGGCACTAATATAAGTGTGTATAAATGTATAGACTACCTCAGGAAGGACACAAAAAGCTGTTGGTAATGTCTTGGGGAACAGGAATGAAGGGAACACTTATTACTTTACGTTCTTTCATATTTTTCAAATTTTATACCACGTAGGCATATAACCTATTTAGAATTTAAAAATAAATTAAGCCCAGCCAGCATGGCTCAGTGATTGAGCATTGACCTATGAACCAAAAGGTCTTGGTTTAATTCCTGGTCACTCCCGGTCAGAGCACATGCCTGGGTTGTGAGCTGGATCTCCAGTATGGGACGGGCAGGAGGCAGCCAATTAATGATTCTCTCTCATCATTGATGTTTCTATCTCTCTCTTCCTCTTCCTTCCTCTCTGAAATCAATAAAAATAGATTTAAAAATAAAAAAATTAAATTAAAAGTAAAGAAATAGATACATTTTAAAATTACTGGGAAATGCTTATAAAGATAAATCTTAAAAACCTCACCATATTTATGGTACAATCTCATTCATTTTAAAAACTAATATATATAAAAAAGACAGAAAAGAATACATCAAAATGATACTGAATGGTAAATTAAAAATTTTATTAATATTATATATATACATATATATATGTATTTAAAATGACTATGTATTATTTCTGTAACCAGAAATAATTTTAAAAAATGTATTTCTGCTCAATGAGATTAAGAAACATTTATTTTCTTGTTTGTTTATTTATTTATTTATTTTCTATTTTTCCATAATGGCTTTATACTGCTTTTAAACAAAGAAACAAATAAAAAATAATTAAAACTCTGATCCAGGCTTCTGGAGCAAAGTTTCCAACACTATGCCTGGGGCTTCTGATCTGTGAGAGGCATCTGTCGCTGGACACTCTCTAGCCAGGCTGGGCTCAGCCCACCCACTGGCCCTGCAGAGCAAAGCAGAGAGCTTGTTCTCATTGCTGAGTACTGTCTGCCAATCAATGACCTCTCTGTTCAAGCAGTCACATTTGCTGCTGCAGAGGGACCCCGGGAGTAAGAAGTAGAGTGAGGAGGTTTGGGGGGAGCCAGAAAAACAGTGGCCAAGGGGGAAAGCCAGGCACAGAGTAGGTTCCAGGCTGTGAACATCTGGGGCACAGTGCTGTAGGCTGCTCGGAAAACATCCTAACTCCTGCTGCTTTACTCTTCAAGGTTGCTGAGGTTTCTTGAGTGTCTCCCATGCAGGAAGTCTTTGCCTCCTCTATTTCCCAAGGGCTGTGCCTGTCCATTCTAGAAAAACCATGAGTGCCTACAGCTATAATATTCCTGGCACAAACCCTAACCCATTGGAATAGCTGTTTTCCTAACAAATAGCAACCATATAAATGTAGTATTAAATTCAACTGTGAAGAAAAGGGCAGAATAAGGACAATTCCTGGGTACTGAGCTGAGGTGGCTGCCATGTACTATTGTCTAGGTTATATACTACCACATCTTCCAGTAATAAAGTAGATGTTATTAATTTGCGTATTTATTATAGCAATTTTTCTAGGAGATTTCTATAAATTGTTTAACAAACTTGACATCTTATGACAATTTTGAGACATATAGAAGAAAAGTGTCTTGAGGAAGGGACACCTTTTTCTAGCTGGTCAGTAATAGCTCTGTTATCAGATACAGAATTTTAAATAAGGAGCGACGTCTTGCTGAGGTTCACACACCAAACCAATCTACTGTGAAACTCCTGGAGCTGTGCATTGGAGGTGGACATAACTATAAAGATAGATTCATATGCACATTTACAGGTGCTAAGGAGGAGGCAGAACCATGGATCCTTTTTGCATCTTGAATGGGCATAGGAGAGGCAGTCCGTTCTGCTCTCACCCTTGGATTTCTGGCTTCCCTAGTTATGAGAACTGCATGCTGATGTGTGAATTTCAAAGCAATTATTGAGACCTAAGGGCTCCATTAAGCAGAAATTGCTGCCTGACTCGGCAAGCTTCATTAACTTGGTCACTATGGTGTTTAACCCTGACTCATGGACCCACGTGCTCTCTCTCCTAAATTGTGGAGTGTGAATTCTGTGATTGACCACATCTGACTGCTCACATCCTTTGCCCTGTGTGTGTGTGTGTACAAGCCTGTGTGCAGGCTTGCTCACGTGCATATTGAATGCACATTGGCTTTCCTCTAAAATTTCTTGTTGAAATTATGACACAAAGTACTTTGGGCCACATTCAGTTTCAAGGTGGGAAAACAATTTGTTCTGCTGCGACAAATGTAGCTGAAATGTGTCAGCCATCTTGGATTGCCATGGCAGCGAAGTGTTTTAGTAATGAGGGGCCCTAAGTCTGGGAATGGCCCGAGGGTCTGCCACACAAGGCCTCTTTCTCCCAGTCTTTCCGATCTCCACCTCCTCAGCTAAGCTATTTATGCAAAAAGAGCAGGAAGTCACTGAAGTCCCAAGGCTCCCTCCTACTGTTCTGTCTCCTTTGTGAGATTTCTTTTCTCACAGAGCCCTTCAAGGGGTCATTCCCTAATGTTCTAAGCAGCCTAGACCCACTCTTGAATTCTACACCTGAATATTTTGCTGTGACCAGATACCTAAGAGGAAACAATGTTATAAAACTCAGTGTTTCCAGAAAGGGAACCTATTAGCCAGCTTCCCCATTTACAACTTTCTCCTTCCCTCATATTCCCTATCTTGGTGAGAAAACCTAGCAAAACTCTAAGAGGAGTGTAGTGACCAAGGGCCCAGCTCCTCTGCTCTGAATTCATCACTGTCTTTGCACTGAAACCCTACTTCCTATGAGCTGCTCCCAGCAATGACGAAATGTGGCAGATATACTAAGGCAGATCCATTCCTGGGTGAGGTGGAACAACTCAGACAATTGACTTTGGCTCAAAGACTCTCCAGTGGTCCTGTGGAATTTCCCATGGACTGCATGGCAGTATAGAATGCTTTTACCCAAACTTTTCTCCCTCACTTGGGATCTACTGCATCTGTAGTCTGATGGCTCCCCAGGATTTTATAGCTCCTTTTATATTTTCCTAAATGAACATGGTTGCACATTTAATCCCATCTTGGCATCTGTTTCTCAAGTAACCTGAGTAGAAAAAAAATTACAGCAAGACTACTCACTTTGAACATTTTAGTAATTAGCTTTTTCTCTATGCACTCAAATGTCCTCAGTAGCCCATCCTTCAAATCAAATCAGTACCATGTTCTATATGTTGAGAGGGATACTATTGGCTGTCTATCATCCTCACAGAGATAAGGACTTATTCTGAGGATGGGTTTATCTTCCCTGCCTCCGGGTAGTGTGTGAAGTGACACACTCAGGTGCTTACTTTGCCAGTGGACATAGTCGGGATCCTCTTGACCTGTAAGACATGGACATTCAGACCTTTCTTTATCAAAAGACATCATTAAGAGCTTGAAAAAAAATCAAGTGCACACAATGGGAAAAGATACTCGCAGTACATGCATCTGATATGACTTGTACACAGAATATATGAATTCTTACAAGTCAATAAGGAAAAACCAGGCAACCCAATAAAAAATACACAAAGGACTTGAATAGGCATTTCACAAAAGGCACTGTCCAAATGGCCAATAAACACTTGAAAAGGTGTTAAACTAAAAATGGTCAAAAATGAAAACACCAGACAATACCAAGTGTTGACAAGTACCTGGACTTGAGACACCAGGACTCTCATATGTTAGTGGAAGCGCATATTAGGACAACTATTTTGGAAAACTTTGGTAGTATGGATGATCTGTATATTCACCTTTTCAATGACTAGCAATTCCAGCTGTGCATGTTCATTAAATACAGAATAAGACTGTTCCTAGCAGCACTACTTATAATGCCAAAAGCAAGTAATAACATAATTCTGATGGTTAAGGGCTTAAAATCAAACAAAACTAGTCTATACTGTTAGAAATCTAATAGTGGTTATCTTTTGGAGGGGTTAGTGGCTGAAACTGGGGAAGAGGGTGGCTTTTGGGGTGCTGGTAAGTTTTATAATCTGAGTGAGAATTACACAGGTGTGTTCACTTTAACAACATTCATCAAGCTGTGCTAGGATTTGTACAGTTTTTCTGAATGTATGTTTTGCTTCAATAAAATTTATCAGAAAAAATTACTTTGCTCCTATTACTTTTGATATCAAAATTTTAGAAAATATAGGATAGAAAAAAAATTACAGCAAGACTAGTCACTTTGAACATTTTAGTAATTAGCCTTTTCTCTATGCACTCAGACGTCCTCAATAGCCCATCCTTCAAATAAAATCAGTACCATGTTCTATATGTTGTTTTGTAGCAGCTTTTTACAACTTAAAATATACATTCAACTCTACACATTGTAAACATCTTTCCATGTCATTCTCGTTCTTTTACCACATTTAAAGGGCTACTAGATGTCCACCGAATTAGAGTTCAATTGTCTACATAAAAACTAATTTTTCCTGTTTTAGTTTTTTTCCATTATTTCAATAATGGTCCATTTTTTGTAGCTAAATCTTTTTTGTTTTTTAATTGTTAAATTGCCGAGAGAGAGAGAGAGAGAGAGAGAGAGAGAGAGAGAGAGAGAAGAAGAAGAAGAAGAAGAAGAAGAAGAAGAAGAAGAAGAAGAA